>JAPFUF010001461.1:0-13862 GCA_030780645.1 Aschersonia sp. MBC 508 | reverse complement strand
AAAAGGAAAAAAAAAAAGAGAATCCACCGGCGCTGGCGATAAGAAGTGACAGGTGACCGAACACACGCACATACGGCCGGCCCCCAAAAAATAAAAGGTCATACAGTGCGGATGGGGAAGGAAGAAGGGGAAAAGGCGCTCTCTCTCGCGACCCAACCAACATACCTCGCCGGCGTCAGCAGCTGCAAGCAATAGCGCAGGCTAATCCGCACGCCGTGGTCCGAGATTTTGTCAATGGCCGCATCCGTGATGGCCACGCCTTCCGTCGACGACCGTATCCGCACAATCTGCTTGATCTCGTCCGCCTGGTAGGGCGCCGTGGGAATAATGAGCAGACGGGCCAGGAAGTCGGTTGGAATGCCGTGGGCAGCGACAATGTCGTCGGTTCCTCTTATTGTGCACATTCCCCGATTCGACGCCAGCACCACGATGGGCGCAATCGGCGATTCCAATGCTCGGTTGAGGTAGGTGAAGCATTCTACATCGAGCATGTGTGCCTATTTGAGCAAGTCATGGATTGTCAGTTTCTCTTCCTTTGATGACGTGCGCCGGCTCTCTCTCTGTGCCCCTCCTCTTTTTCTCCTTCTCTTTCTCTCTCTTCTTCTTCTTCTTCTTCTTCTCTGCTTCCCCAGTGTTTCCTCCCCCCTCCCCTTCCCCTCTCCACCCCTGGGCCCAACCGTCCTCCTCCTTTTTCCCCCCTCCTCCTTATCCGTGGGCCCCTCAGGTATGGCCGGGGTGAGACATTGAGGAAGCCAGAAACGGACGGCCAACAGAAAAGAAAGAAAGAAAAAAAAAAAAAAGCTTACCTCGTCAATGAACAAGACACCCGGGACCAATTCGGCCACACCTTGGTCAATGTACTTGCTGACCACCTTATTGATCTCGGCACGAAGTTTCTCCGTGATCTCCGTCATCTTGGGCTTCATGAGCTGGCCCATCATGCTCATTATGTCCTGGCCGCCCTGTGGCCGCGCGTTGGCGACGTCCAGGTCGTGCAGCGTCACATCCTGCACAATCTCCTTCTTCTTGTGCACCTCTCCCTTGGGGATGGGCACGTACTCTTCGGCCTCGAGGTCGAACTCGGTCGCGTACGCGTCTGATCGGCCCACCCTCTTGCAGGCGCCCGTGTTGGCTTCAATGTAGATGACATCGCCCACTGTCACTCTCTCCTTCTGGATGGCCTCGTAGATGCTCGGATCCAGACGGAGCTTCTTCTGGCCCTTTGCGCTTTTCAGTCCGATGAGGAGCGTGCTGATGGTCTTGCCGTAGCCGCCCAGCGGGTTCTCGGCCTCTTCTGGCGTGAGCTCCGTCACCTCACCCTCGTAGACCTCCTTCGTCTCCCTGACTTTCAGCCCAATCGCCCTCCGGAAGTTCTCCATCAGCACTTCTGTCTTTTTCACTTCTGTCGAGTATATCTCGCTGCCGACAATCGGGCAAAAGGGGATCTTGGTGCCCAGTTCTTGGCTGATGGCCAGCGCGAGCGCCGTCTTGCCTGTGCCAGGGCCTCCTGCCAACAAAACACCACGACCGGCCATCTTGTGAGCTCGGATCAAGTCGACGACGACGCCGCATGACTAGCATCCCAAAGAGAGAGAAGTCAGCACCCAGTTTTGTGGTCGAGTCTCACAGAAAGAAGCAAAAGAGAGGAGGGAGAGAGAGGGAGAGAGAGAGAGAGAGAGGTGGGAATAAAAAGGCAGTGACATATCGCGCTTACTTCTCGGGCAGAACCTTGCCCGACGAACCCAGCTTGGCTCTTTTCCGCACGGCCATCAGACTTGAGACCTAGTCCCTTGATATGTGTGTGCGCAGCTGTGCGGTTGTCCCGCTTGTTGCCCTTGACTTCGCTGATTTGCACCATCTTTGCGAGCTGCTGGCGCGCGTCTCCTGGCGCGTCCGGACTCCTCCAGAGGTAAGAGTCAAAAGACGATCGATGCGGTGGCGGAGATGAAAGGTGAATCGGCGGATTGATAGTGCACACAGCAGCTGAGGCGTCTTGGTCGTTGTGAATTGCTGCTCCGAGCTCGCGACTGGGGTGCAGTTATGTTTTTTTTTTACCGAGTTGCGACAGGCAGCTTGGGCATCACGTGACTCGGTGATGCGCCCACTGCTGGCTTCTCGCCAAAGCTCTGGCGTGCAAGTGCATCAAGTTACGAAGGTTCCTTTTTTTTTCGGATACAAGGCTCGCAATCGTGATGTTTTCATTCGTGTCTCATTCCAATCTGTGTGGGCGCACCACCTTGAGCCCTTTGCTATCGGCACTTCGTACAGCCACAGGCTTCGGTTTATAGGCGACAGCGCTGTCGACTTACATGCCTCATCTCAATCTAGTCAGATTTACGCTCTCTACATGGCCAGTAGCTTCCACCAGCATCGGCGACGCCTCAGCCTCACCTGAGAGATTTCTTTGTCTCTCTGGGTCTTCCATCTTTGCTGCCGGCGGCGGTCTCTTCATAATGATGACGCCAAAGGCACTGCCCAGAATCAGGGTACATCCTGCAAAGCTCATGAAGCCCATATGGTGACCAAAGATCCAGCGATCGAAGCTGACGGCAAACAGCATGTGCGTGTAGATCATGGAATTGGCCCGGTTGGACTTGTCGGCGCCCAGTCCAGAAGCGAGAAGATACTGCATGATGAAGCCAAACACGCCCAGCAGCACCAGCAGCAGCCACTGCTTGGCCGTGCTCGGGCTGACCCAACGCATCGACGGCTGTGCTATGTCGGCAAGCGGCGCAATAATGAGCGCGGCGGAGCAGACCACGGTGCAGATGACGGCAAAGGCGTTGACCGAGATCAAGGGATCGGCCCGTTTCCCAATGGCACGAAGGGTAGTGAAGGCACCCGCGGCGCCAAAGACACCCAGAAGGGCCACGCCGACGGCCAGCAGTCGCTCCTGGGGTGTCGTCTCGTGATCTGCGCCCGGGATCGAACCGTGCGGCCGGTGCCCGGCGCTGGGATCCTCAGCAGGGTGGTGTTGTTGTTGTTGCGCACCGTCAGCAGCCGAGGAGCCGCGGGCAAACAGAGCGGCGGGCTGAGCGATGAGGACGACACCCATCAGCGCCACCAGCGTAGCGAGCTGCTCCAGACGGGTGAAGGGCTCTTTGAGAAGAAAGTAGCACAGGAAGCCAGCAACGCCCGGTGACAAGAACGTGATGACGGTAGCGTCTGCGAGAGGCAGATACATCATGGACCACCACACCCCGTAGATGCCAAAGAAGCCGCTGCAGCCCCGGACCAGCAGAAGCCATCTGATGTCTTTCCGGCCCAGCGGGGCGTCGGCGATTTTCGCCAGCCACATGTACACCAGGCAACACGATGCCGTCACGCTCTGTCTCATGAGCAGCATCTGCACGGGATGCATGCCGTCGCCCTCGAGCTCCAGGAACCGGGCGCTCAGGTTCATGCAGGCCCCGAAGAACTGAGACAGCGCGACCAAGATGGCTGGCTTGTTGGTTGCCCAGAACGTTTGCAGGGCCCACGACATGCTGCCCCCCGACGAGGCGAGAAGCATATTATTGCCTGGGGTGTGCGGATGGGGGACGCCTGCTCCATGAGCGATGGGAGAAAGACGGCCGCTCGGCGCCGGACTCAACGACAAGCTTCTGAGTTGACCTATTTGTAGTGCCTCCAGGGGCAGGCCCATCAACGACCCGTCATCGATTTTGTGCGATTTTGCTGCAATGGTGCCTGACGACGAGGCATCCTGAGCATCATGTGGTGGTGAGGGCACATTCGGCCCGGCGCTGGTGTACTCGGGCTGCATTGGGGACGGTCGATCCATGAAGACGCCGCATCAGCCGGCATGGAATTTGCACCAAAAAAAAAGAAAAGAAAAGAAAAAAAAAATCCAAGGAGGACAAGACGTTAAATTCAAGCGTTCGGGCTGGACGCCGTTGATGATAAGGTCCGACGACACGAGGCTTTTCTTCTCTTTTTTTTTTCTTTTTTTCTCTCTCTCCCCAACGTTGACCCGTTTCGAGCCATCGCCAAAAGCAGAAGATGGCGGGTGAAGGCGGGAACGTAGGTTTGGGGGGAAAGGACTCAGCTCCGGTGGAGGGCAGCTATCAAAGGACTCGCCGACCGCGGGGACAGCGGACCAGTCTTGGCTCCATCGTTGGTGCGCCGTTTGCCCTCTCACAATCCGAGGACGGAGGGTGGTGGAGAACGCAACCGTCCGGAGACCTTCGATCCAAGCAAACGGGACACTCTCTCGCTGCCACCCCTGCGGTCCAGCACCGGTCTGGATGGCCGGCTCAGGTCAAATGAGTCAGTGAGCTTCGGTACCATTGAACTTGCACGACTGGTCGTCGGGATAAAGACCACCGAGTGAGTGACATTCCTACTTGCCAGAAGAGACGTCCCAGACGCCGAGTCCGGATAAGAGCTACCCTGCGCTATTTCTCCCCAACTTCCCACATCGGAACACACCCCATGAACCCGGACAGCCCTCTTCGAGCCTTTTCATCATCACGAACCGGGTTGCATTCTGTGAGAACTGCATCGGTTTTCTCGCTTCGCATACCTTTCCAACTTCCGCAATCCGTAGCCTCAAACGTCCAGTGCATAGACCGCCGAGGGCACCTTCCAAGCGCCGCTGCTATTCAAGGTAGGAGCTGCATGAATTAACAGTACATTGGCCTGCTCATATCCGGCAGCGCTCCGACTCTCCTGCCTAAGGTGGCTCGTTGCTTCACAGTGGCTGACGTGGCCTCTTGAGCGACGCGATCGGAGGCGATTGACGTCGTTCAAGATTGTGTGGCCTTGGGATCAAGGACTCCATTTTCTCCCCTTGTGTATGCTGGTCGATTTTGACCGCAGTCACTCTCTGCCCGAAATCTCCGGCAATCGACGTGGAAATGCATTCCAATAATATCTGCTGGCAGCCCTGCCGAACTGATCTCATCCAGAGGACGGAGTTGGCCGGGTGGTTGAGGCTGTGTCAACAATGGTCCCGGACTCGTGATCAAAATGGCGTTGCGATTTCTTGCGAGAGCATGCCGCCCACGCAAATGTCGCTATGCTCCGAGGGCCACGATGGTGATTGGCTCCGAGGGTCCGGGCTGGCATGAAAACGAATTCATCTCATTTCGCAGCCAAAGTCAAGCCTTTCCCGAGTGTAGTCGGCCCGGACGATGATCGTTGGATCGAGCCGGCGATGCCAGTGTCGAGACCGCGACTACAAGCCGTAGAACGCGCGGCGAGCCTAAATCAGTCATTTGCCGTCTGGACTCGATCACGATCGTCAAATCTGTGCTGGGAATGCCGTCAGGGGAGGTCACGTAGGGCCTTTCGATTAACAGCTTGAAACAATTTTCAATGCTCGTGCGCCGAGAATGGTCCAGCCAGGACACATAGCAGAACAGATAGGGGTACTGCCTGATCTTCGCGACAAGTGCCAGCGGCACCAACTCGCATCCGTGGAGTATGATAGGGCCGTGATTTTGCGCGCAAGATGGAAGCGTCATCTTTCCTACAGCGGCAATCACGCTGGAGTGGCGCGGAGTATATTGTATACTTACTGCTGGGCGAGTCTGAAGTACTCTTCAAGGCGCCATGTCCCTCCGTAGGGGACGTTGTACGATTATCGCGTTATCTCGATCCAGTGCTCAGAACCGTTCGAGGCAGACATAGCCTGGAGCGGCAATCCCACGCAGCACGCCACGTTGTCACGTCGCCATGAAGACGGTCAAGAGGTCGGGTTGGGGTATCATGTAGGGGGATCTGACCTGACAGCAGTGCTCGTAAAGTAGAATCGATTGCTTGACAGAGATGTTGGGACAGACTCGGGATGAGAAGACGGCTCCTAGTAAGGTCTCGAGACAACAGTCGCAAGAAGACCGTGCAAGTAAAAGGCGTGTGACTAAGTTCGCTCCTTGACGGCCCATAGCAATGGGTCCCAATAAGTCCGGATATTCTGGAAGGTCAAGTGCTCTATACGGTACGGCGACTCGCAATGTCGTAGCGGCTGTCGAGCTGATCTGCCATTCGAAGTTTGCCAAAATCAAGTTGAGGGAGAACCTGATCCGCTGGTCCAACATCGCATCCATGCGAGGCAAATCCTCATATCGTTTTCGAGCTGGTGCGGTCTCCGGTGCCAACTTCGCAAAGACTGATATAGTCGTCGCATGGGACAGCCGCAGTCCCAGAGTGTTCTGCGACTGTTATCGCGAGAGCCTCCGTTGTAGGTCATACAGACCAAGGTGCCGTTGATAATCGACATGTATCAAATGCAGCGCTGTTCTTGACATGCCCACGCCTGGTTGCACATCAAAGGCCCCTCGGTCAGGAAGCCGATGAATACATTACCGTCATTTCTTCTTCCCCAAAGCGTCTGCCTCAGCTTCCACATCGTCGTCCGCCTCGCCCAGCTCCTCCTCCACTTTTCCCTTCTCACGCCTTTTCTCTTCTTCTGCTGCGTCCTTCATGATCTCGTCCTCTCCATCTCTGAGGATCTCACGCGCCTTCTTGATCTCCCTCTGCTTCTCAAACACCTCCTGGACCTTGCCCAGGAATGCGGGATTCTTTCGAAATGCAAATTCAAAGTCTTCATATTTGATCTTCTGCCGGCCGGAGTAATGTGCTGCGCGAGTAGCTTCAAAGGCAATAGATTGCATGAAATCGGTGAGGATCTCGTCGAGCACGCGGACAGTTTCGGGAAGCGGGTTTTTGACGTCTCCGTGGGCGTAAAGTAATTGAGCAACTGGCGCAGCATCAGCAAGGGGGGGGGGGGGGAAGAAACGAAGCAGAAGAAGGAGAAGACTTTTGGCTTTTGGCACGTAGATCGCGGGTCACATACGCTCATTATGCGAAAAACTCATCTTGCCGACATTTTTGCCGGCTCGCGCTCTAGGCTCCATGACTGCCTGCAGTGCCGCAGTGATGCAGCAGCTCTTGAGGTTATTTGTGGCAATGACGAGAAGATTCGCTCTAAAATACAACGCGGTAAAAGTGTGTCAGTCGAAAGAGGTGGTAGATTGACGAATGATGCTGCTGTGCAGCAAGAAAAGTAAAAAACATGGCTTGCGCTGCGCTGTGCTGCACAGATGTAGTGGAGCTTGAGCTGTCACTGCCCGGGCCTCGGCGAATCTTTGCTCCCCACGCTTCGCGCCAACGACGTGGGAAACCTAATTCGCCAACGCCGCGACATCAGATATACGTTTACCCATCACGTCGGGTGCCTTGTAATCTGGTGACACCTGTCCGCAGTCAAGATGGTGAGAAAGGACTTCTCCCCCATTGTCGTGGCTTCGAGTCTAACGAGTGTGGAACGCAGTCTGCCCTCTTCAACTTCCGATCACTGCTCCTTGTTCTGCTGCTCCTCATTTGCACAAGCGCATACGTACACCACTTTGCGCCTGGCATCATGGACCGCAACAAGAATGGGTAGGTGATTGTGCATCTGTCGTCTCCCATTATGACGATGTGCCTGCCGCCAGAAAACGCGATCGCTGACGTTGAAAAGTGTCATGGGCATTTTCTGGAAAGGTGCCAGGATAGGAGAGCGACTGAGCCCCTACATAAGTATTTGCTGCGTTTTCATGGCCGTAAGTGTTTGTGCATATACGACGAAAGATGCAATGTTCCTGTGTAACGACGCAGACATGGCTGCTAACTTGACTTCCAGGCATCGATACTCATGAACTAGATCAACTCCTCGTCGACCTCCACTGTACGCTCTCTGTAACACATTTGGATGACAGTTTGTTTTACTGTTGGGACATGGCGTTTGGCGAAGGGCAAAATAATGATTGCGAGCAGTCCGCGAAGGGAAAAGAAGTACGGACGAAATGGCAGGTCGAATGCACTGTCTTCCACCCGCGTTGAGATATAGATGCAACCAAGTCGGATGGATCTGAACATAAAATGGCCTTGGATGAATAAGACAAATCATGGTCTATCCTGTGACGCATCACGGCTTATTGGCACGATGAATACGGATGCCGGTTCAAGTTTATGTCGATCTTAGCGCACGTCTACCCTAGAGCCATTTTGGCAATGCCGAGTTTCATCGACGCCATTTGGTCGTTGTCTGGAATGTTGCCTCCGAAAGTCGTGCGCACACTGAGTCAGGATGGCAAAACCTTGGCGTGCCGAGTTGCAAGCCATCGGTTCGCACGCTCTTGATTGAGCATCTGTTCGCAAGGCCCATCCGGAGGCGATCGGTCGGCAGTCCCGATGGGCAGTCCTCCTGTGAGCAGACAAGGTTTTGGACTACGGGCAGGCCGCAAATCGCCGGCGGGACGGAGCTGCGTCAAGCAGATGCACATTCCGGGACACTTTCCATCAATCGCGACTCATTTCCAAGGGAAAGTACTGGTACGCATGTCATGAGGAGCCCACAATTGAAAGGCCGAGGATGACTAGTGCGCTCACGGAGTGGTGTGGCCAGGTCCGCGCCTGCTTTGCCGAGATTTGGGACCTGATTGACGAGCCGCAGCATCAAATCAATTCTCGTCAGGTGCCCCTGGCACATGCGTCATTGTTTTCCCGTGGTTGCGGTTGGGACTCAGCCAGCGACGACCCAAGAAAGGAGAGGAGAAAGAGCGACCGGGGGAGCCCGGCCCATCTTTCTAGAATCACTCATCCCCTTCGAATGCGCGCAGAAAAATAGAAGAAAAGTTCGATTGCGGAGCCCAGGTTACGTTCCTTGGATGACGCGCGATCGCATAATCCATGCTCCTGCAGCAGGAGAGGGCACCCAGTCAATTGCCCCGACGACTCAACTCTCAGGGACACCGTCTTGCATTACCCAAAATTAAGGATCACGGCCGTTGGGCACCGCGAAGGGCCGTCTCCGGTGTATCCCAGCGTCTGCTTGGCTTGGCCGAATCCGGTAGGTGATTGCAGACGAGCAGAGGCCCTGCCCTCGAGACGCGCGCTGGAAATGATCTTCCACAAACATACGCAATAGTGGCCGCCACCGACAAGCCCGGGTGAAAGTATGTGATGGTTGGTGACGGATTCGTCAGTTTCTGCGGAAATGACAATCCGAGGGCGCCAGCGTCCATTTACAGGCGACTATCGCGAGCCCCAGCGCACCACGTGAGGGATCTGACCCGGTTCCAAGCTGAGACTTTGTGGCCTGTGGGCGCCAATACCGAGGCTTGGAGGGGGGGAAGTGACATGTCTGCTGAGCCATGTTGGTCTCACTGACGTTTCGTTTTGGGCCGTGCTGGAAGGGCGACCCGGGGGTAAGTGCGAGCGAGTGAGCCACCGAGCTGACGCCCACCGTCCCCTGGTTTGATTTCCCAAGGTAGGGGACCTCCTGGTGAATTCTGGTGTGCCTGGTTCCATAATACATACTACGCACTAAGCGTCAAGGATATGCCCAGTCGAGACAAGCATGCCACGCGAAAGGGCCTGGTCAGTTTATTTTTCCCTTTTCTTGGATGTAGGTACTAATATAAGCGAGCCCGGCCAGCCTATCGCAATATTACATATGTATAGCATTGCACGGCAGTCGGTCGGACGAAAGTCCACTGAGGAGAAGGGGACGCGAAAATCTGCAAACTGCTGGGCGAGCCACTAATAATGGTGCCTACTGTAGTCCCAGGTCAGCCAGCGCATGGCCATTTCTCTCATCGTAAGTATCATTCACGTATGATAGTCAGCCATCTGTCGGGGTCAAGTTGGGGGCCAAGGGACATTTCCTTTTTGGCGTTGAAACAAGTTTGGCCGCCGAATTCCACGGAGATTGGCGCAGGTCCGCCGTCGTGATCAGAACAAACGTCAAACGGTGCACACCATCATCCCGATTTCCGTTGCGAGCGACAGAGCCTTTTCCATCTTCAACTTCTCTGCGCGCGCGTGCGACACGCCCGCTTGCTCTCTCCTCTTGGCGGCTGACACGTGCCATGCTTTGCAAGGGGACGGAAATTATTCAGAGTGTTTGATGCGCCCTTGGAGCGCGGCAGTCTCGCATTGACCGAATGTATCAGCATGGAAATTCGAGTCGTCCATCCCCACGAGTTTGAGAGATTGCCATCCAGAAGCCGATGTGAGGACAAAGAACATGATTGACGCAACGGAACAGACGTGACGTTGCCACAAGGACTGTTGGGAAAGGAGGTCTCAGGAATCGAATGAATCCACCGAAGCGAGCGAGGGAGGGCTAATCTGACCATCAAATTGCTAAAACGAGAAAGAACTAGAGAAAGGGGGATCGGAAAGCGGAGGCGGCCCATCTGTGGCTTTGAAGCCAGCAAACAAATCGTCTCGCCCGAGCGGTCAAGCCTTTTTTTTTTCTTTCCCATGGCGTGGCATCTGCTTGCTACATCAGGCCCTCGCCACAGATCACAAAGCGCCGCCGCCATGGACGCCGGGTGGGCCAAATACCGCCGGCCGCTTAACTCGCAAGCATACGTCTTGCATCTTTGCCTGCATACCTGGCGAGCCGGGTCATCGGGGTGTAACAGTGTGTAGCAGCGTCGTGCAGGGCGGCAATGGTGCCGGCGGAGCTGAACACGTCCGGACAAGCCTCAAGTCGGTTCACGTTGCAATTGCAATGTCGCAATTGAGTCGAAGCGCCAAGGCTTCTCTCTCTTTTCAGCCGCTTGTTGGAGATGTCAAATCCAATTGACGAAGATACACGACATGAGAGGGCGGATGCCAAGCGATGACTGTCAAGCAATTCCTCGGCCCTTTTCATTCTTCATCGGCACCGTGTACACACAGCTTCTCGGCTCTAGGCGAAAAGTAACGTCAAGTCAGACTGACGACAAATTATAACCAAGCCACCGGCTCTCTTCGTCTGTATGCTCCTTCGAAGTCGTGTGGGGGATCATCAGATTGTGCCACAGGCACGTCCCATATCGAGTCGTTCAGCCACAGTTGGTCTATTGCTTGGGCGGGCTGAATCTAGATTCACCAATGTCTGGATCCCTCTTGGCTGCGACGCCGTATTGGTTGGAGTGGCTGAACGTCGTTCCTTCCCCTTCGCTTGTCAAACCCAATCCGCGGGATTTACTTGAACGGGTCATCTCGAGAAACACGATCGTGGCATGTCGGTATTAGCCACGATGCGATGAAGCATGTCCCCACCCCCCTTGGGTTAAGCTAACAGCGATCTGATCGAAAAATGGGGGAATTACGGAGTAGTTGACAATGACTGGGCGATTCCACCCTGCAATCTCAATGCAATTGCCTACAGTACACACCTGGCCGATCCCTGTTCCGCGGCCGCCCAGTCCCAGCGACGCGGCGAGCCAAGTGCGGTAACATTGTCGGAGGGTCCCACAGAGATTTGCGGGAACCGCAGTCCAGTTGGTTTCGTATTGAAAGCAGATTTGGCTCAGGCCGGGCGGAAAGACCAAGTGGGAGGCTGAGGACCAGGACGAGGAGGACGGGGAGCAGAGTAAGGAGAGGGAGCCTGATGGTCGGTGCATGCTTGCATCTATGGGTGGCGCTTTTTGGGCCGTTTCTGAAGCCCTGGCCTCGGCGCACCCGTATGCGTGATTGTGTTCGTGCGAAGGTGAGTGTCTGCAAGTGCTGGGTAAGTGCCTATTTTGGACGAGCACCATCCACTTCCAGCATGCAAGGACAAAACGAGCTGAGCATACTCCGTATACTTGCCAGATATGCAAGCTAATGTCTGGTGTCGCCATGCAGCCTGACAACCTGGTCAGCCCCCAACACCAGCAGGATGGATGGCCGAGGGTCCCTTGCAATATGCACCGCACGGTCGGAGGGCCACAATTGGCCTGGCCGAACAAAGAAGGGAATCAATCATATAAGCAAAGAGACCTGGGACGGCCGCCTCTGCGCCTGCAGTCATAGTCTGGTGCACGAAGAGGGAGAGAGAGAGAGAGGCATGGCGAAAAGCCAAGCATCGAGTGACGATTCGAAGTAGGCACCAGAATTCTGGCGCCTCTGTGACTCGGGGACCCCGTGTCCGAACGGCTGCAGCTGGCTGCACGCCTGAATGAGTCAGGCACGCAGCGGCAACCTTGGAAGGAAGTGACGAAGGAAGGTTCTTGCTCACCGACCTACGTGGCCACTGCAGGATGCCTTGCGATCAGCTGTGACCAGGCAGGCGCGATCATCTCGAGGATGACCAAACCACGTTCGTCTGACTTTTTCCGGATGATTTGCAGAGCTCAAGCGCTCTGTCCACGGCGCATGGCTTGTTATTCCGTCGAGCCGCGACAAAGGCTTCCAAACAACTCATCATTCAGAAAGGTCTCAATCCTCGGTACGTTGCAACACCCGGGGTAAGGCCAGCATCCCCGGGAAGGAGGCAAGGCACGAGACGGGCCGAGGGCAGCAATCAGGACGCCTTCACTAACAAGATTGCAATGTGCGCGGTAATACAACCTTGACTCGCGAGTCTGCAGCCATATTCCTTTTCCCAACCCTCGACAACGAGGGCGGAGTAGCATGTCGTGCATATTCCCACGCAATTTTATTTGCAAGGCCTCTGTACTCCTCCATTTGTTTTTGTGAGCTTTATTTGATCTTGTGGCTAATTCTACTAGAAATTTCCGATCAAGACGGATTTCCCCTGCGCTTGCTGCGTCGCGGCGGGCCACCTCACGACCATCGAACGGCCGGGCCAATCCCGAGCCGACGGGCCAACGAACATGTTGTACGTACTTGGGCGCACGCACGCCTGAGCACAGCACGCATCTACTGCCCGCTCATCAATGTCACACATTTTTCCGTGCAAGCCGCATTTCAACGTCAGGCTCTGGCCAAATACTAATATTGCTTGGCACCCTTTTATTTTCCCTCTTCGCCCCTGGCGCGCAGGAGAGACATGCAAGGGGTTGGCAACCGTTCTCTCAAACAGGTCACAATTTCAGAACACGGCGAATTGCCCGTGGTTCACGCTGATTAGAATGTCCAACCGCCCGTACTCCCTCAGGATGCTGCTGAAGCTCCCACTACGCGATCTACTGGCAGACAATGGTCCGTCGCAACAGCGCTCAGGAGGCACAACAAAACACAATCACTCCCCCTGCCTCCGTCCCCCTCTCACTCTCACCTCGAAAACGTCCGATGAAGTTGTCAGCACCGCCCTTTCGGTAACGTCGGTTACTGCTTTGCGGTGGGCACGGGGCTTCCGCCACCAGCGGCATCAACACAAAGCCTGTGCAGGACAAACCCCGTCCTGCAAGAAGAAAAAAACTACCTACTTACTATTCATGTAAGTTGCCCCGAATAATCCAACGGTATATATTTGGCGCACGCGCTCTGGCGCGCTTAGCCGTTTACGATGACGACCCGGTGCGCCACAGTACTCGGTCACTAGTGAGGAAGGGGAAGAAAAGGCGGGCTGAGTAATTTTCTTCTCCTATGCTTGTCGTGCCTCGTTGTCGCAATTCACGTAAGCCACTGCAACAGTTGGCCCCCCGTCAGCGTCATAGGTTTACACATGAATAGCCCTATGTGCCACATCATGGCCAGAGTTTTCCGGCTTCCGAGTAACGGGATCGGGCTCGGGAGCCGGGTGATGGCGACGCCCCAGAAATTGAATTACAGTTGTAAGTCGAGATTCTCGGCTACTCCTCTTCTGGAGGGAAGTGGAAGGAGTGGCGGATGGCTGTAAGTAGACTTTGTCTGGACAGCAGCCGGACAACAAGATGCAGTCGATTATTTGTCGTCATTTTGGTGGAACAGAGCAAAGCAAAGCAACAGCCAAGGAACTTTTTTTTTTCCTCCATGAATGGCGTGGTACTTGCCGCATCCCACCCATGGGCCATGGCGTCAACTTCAGACGCCTTCATCGTTGTTTTGGCCAAATCGAACCAAGTGCACGTTGGTGGTATCGCGACTCCGTGGCTGACACAAAGCACTCATTTGGAAAGGCCTAAGCCCAGCGCTCACACGCCCCCTCCCGTCCTCACCCTTTCTCTCCCCTTGAG
>JAPFUF010001458.1:0-17360 GCA_030780645.1 Aschersonia sp. MBC 508 | reverse complement strand
AAAAAAAAAAAAAACATCAGGCAGGGAGGGAGGGACGTGTACTTCCCGGGCTGCACACCCCCGCATTGCCTCCCGCTGCTGATCAACAGCAGCAGGATGCCAAGAGAAGAAACGCAAAGTGTGCATGTACTGTATGTGTAGAATCAAAGCTGGCTCGGCCCGCCCATGGGGCCAAATGCCACATTCCATTACGCATCATCATCATCATCATGTACCTTGCTCAACTCTCTGCAAAACAAGGCTGGCGACCTCATCTCAGAGCCAAGTTCCAAATAGCGCACGTGCGTGCATGCACAATGACGCATGATTGGACTGGCATTTCGGGGGTGACCCACCTGCCAAGACGGGCAATTCCGCACCTTGTCGCACGCGCCGTGACACACGACTCGGCTCGACACTCGACACGACGCGAACGAAAAGAGCACAAATATCTGCAAATTCGGTTTGCTTTAATGATCTTGAGGTTTAGATACACACAAAGTGGAGAGCAAGTGAGCAACCTGAGCCTGTAGGAAGGCTACCGGCCTCGTGTTAAATATTGCCAAGCAAATACTCTAGTAAATGAAAACCATCTATGCATGCTACAAAGTTCAAATTCCCACGAGCGGTAGATCTCTGGGACCACGCTATAACGCCATCAGGGTCGAGACCCATACAATGCTTCCCGTTAAATGAGATTCCAGGGGCTGATTTACAAGCCCGTTGCAGTAATAACGACCCATTCGCCGGACTGATCGTCGTCGCAGGACAGCCCCGTGACAGCAAGCCTTCTTTCCATCGCCGCTTGACGTTGAAAGCCTTTCTGGGTGATTTACCCTATCAAAGTAGCTTCTAGATTATGCAGTGAATAGCAGACCGTCTCCTTTGGAAAGAAAAGAAGAGCTATGACTAAACGCAGAATTTGCGATCGAGCATCCTTAGAGCTCTAGTGTCCTCGCTTCCACACTTATCGGTTGGGATGACATGTGATCCTCGCGGGCTGCCACCACGGCTCCCGTGGTTTACGGCAGTCTTCACAGGGCTGTCACTCGGGTGGAGCAAGGCAGACAGACTAGATCTGTGACCGCTACTGTTGACAGAGATGCTGTCAAGAGTACTTCTGACCGACGGGCTGGCGCTACTCTCCCGAGTGGGGGGAGTCATACCAGGATGTTGGGTGGCAGGGGATGTTACCGTGTTCAGTGCCGGCAGCAGTCCGTACGAGCCTTGTCGCTCTTTGCAAATCGGGGATTCGTGGACCCTCGGTGGTGATAGTCCCGCTTGGTAAGACGGTAGGGACGACTGAGGTTGTTGCAAAGGAGGCAGCGACGGACGCTCATAGTGCGAGGGCGGCGGGGGGAAGGTCGCTGGAGCCGTGTAGTGGCATTGAGTGTACGATGGAGGAGATTGATGAGATGGGTGTGATGAGGCGTATGGCGGGGGGAGCTGCTGATGGCTGCTGGCGTATGGATGGGAGGGAGGATAGTGGGAATATGGAGGTGTGACTGCTGGTGACGGTGGCCAGGAGTAACCGGGCTGAGAGTAGTGAGGGAAGGATTGTTGGCTGGTCTGCGAATGGTGCGGAGCGATCGCATACGGCTGTTGCATCGGCGCTCTGGTAAGAGCGGGAGTCTGATTTGTTTCGCCCATGCTCGACTCTGGGTACATGCCTTTCGGCGGGAGAATGGCTCGCAGGCTGGGGTCTGAGCTGGGCTGAGGCAGCTCTGCTTGGCCAGATTGAGGCCGAGAATAGTATGAAATGAGGTGCAGATGCTGACCGGACGAGGTGGTAATGCTGAAGGATTGTTTCATGAGGCCATCGGCTTTGTATCGATAGCCCTCGTGTTCTCCATCATCATGGTCTTCATCGCTTCCCCGACTAGAATCGGGCGTTTTCCCTGTACCGCGTCGTCCAGTGCCGAACCCATTGCCGCGTTTGCCTTCCATTTCGCGATACGTCAAAAAGCTCCCAGAAACGCGGCTGGCGCTCCATGACTTGCCGTCTGTCCACCGTCTCATGCCAGCCTCTCTCTCGTCCCAGACGAACACCGATCCAGAACGGATGGACTGTCTTTCTTTCTCGGAAAGTCTTCGCTGAACTCGGGGGAGCATCCCCCGCCGGCAGGCCTCAAACAACTTGATGGCATCACCCGGAGTGCGCACGTAACCATGGTACGTCTCCATCTTGTCCGAACTTATAGAATCCGTTTTGAAAGACATGGCGATCTCGGCATTCGCCAGATGCGTGTTTTGTGTATGTCCGTGAGAATTTCAATGAGATGCACCGGGCACCAGCTGAGAGACAGAGGCACATATATGCTCGCTGGTGTCCACCTCTCAAAAGCCTCGAATGACTCAAGAAAATGTTCAAAAAACGCTAGAAGATGGCACGAATCAGCACAAAAGTTGCGAGAGATGACTGAGAGGAGTCGTCTGATATCCAGTTGAGAATTAGGAAAAGGAAAATAAAAAGCTGAGATACACAAAGAATGGGAGAAGGAGGGAAAAAATTGAGGGAAAAAAAAAGGGGGGGGGTCTCGGCGGCCGGTGCCAAGTAAACGCCGTGAGCATCTAGAAATGGCCCGCCAAGACACAAAAGCAGAAGAGGAGCCAAGAGAGACCACCAAAGCCTCGGAGGAGAGGAATCGTTCGTTCGCGCTTTCCTTCTTGGTCTGTACCAATGAAGATAATCTCCGTTGACTTTCGAGCCTCGCAGACCCACTTCAGGGAACATGCGCGCCTTCCATCTCAAGACATTGCACCTTGGCAGACCGTGTAGCGCCGATAAAGCGCGGAATATATGAGTTGCTTCTATTTTATGGCACTGGCCTGTATGCACTTGGCAGTTCGGGATAATGAACACGACGCTTCAAATGCTGGCAATGGGTCGGTGTAATGGCACGCCAGACAGGGCGAGAGCAAGGCCACCGTCTCTGGTAGGAAGAGCCGACGACGCTCAACTCGGACAAACTTGCCCACAGAGCCAACGCACCCATTTGGCAGAAACCATCGAGACAATCCAACCAGAATCATTGGTTTGAGTCGTGGATCTCTTCAGTTAAAAGGAGAGAAGGAGAAGAAGAAGAAAAAAAAAACAGCTCGGGGTCAGACACCATCATGAAGTGAAGAATCGTAGATATTCGACAAAGCGAGGGCATCCGTGGCAACGAACCTGAGGAGTTGTCGTTATATGCCGAAGCAGGATGAAGGTGACTCTTTTCGAGGATTTCAGAGGCAATACGCAATGAGCCTTGAAGAGAGACCGGCTTAAGCGTTTGTCTGTGTCGCCGTGAATGTACTATAACGAGGAACCTGAGGTGACAAGCCGTGATGAGATCGAAGTCTTCGTTGCGGACGACGCAAGTTGCATAGAGTTTGACGAGGGTGAGAGGGCGTTGGCTTGTAAGGCTTGTACCGCGGGATATATAAAATAATGAGAATAGTTTACAGGAAGGGGAGGCGTAGTGAATTATTAAGGTTGGGGCCAGGCCCATGGTCGAATGATGAGCAAGGGGACAAGGACTAAGCAGAGAACAACGTGTGTGAGAGAATGTGGCACTTGGATAAGTCGGCGCCGTAGAGCCGAGAAGGGGGGGCGTGGGCATGACAAGGGTCTGTGGGTTTTCTCACGAGGGGGGCGTGTGAGAAGAGAGGAGTTCGCGCCCAACAGGCCGACCAAAATCTGGAGCAGAGCACCAAGGGACGAGTCGCAATGACGGCGACATCACAGTTGGCTTGCTGCCTGTGCTCATCGCTCGACCCCTTCAGACTACGTGCGATTGCATGTCGATGCTGCATAAGAAATCGAGGCGCTGAGTGCAGGTCGAGGCTTTTCCAATTGTTTGCTTGTTTGTTTGTCTGTCTGGTTTCTTTTTCCTATGCCTTTTCATTCTTTTTTTTACTTTTTGGAGGGAAAAGGGGGGGGCGTCTGGTATGGCACCTCCCGGCTTGCAGGTATACAACAAGCTTTTTCTGGGTCGTTTGTCGGAGCTGGTCTGGTCTGGAGGTGCAACTCCACCCCTAATTATGATGACGGCTAAGGAAAGTGTAATTGTCAGGTCGTCTCTGCCGGCTGGTGTTGGGCTGGCAAACAGACGCCGAGCCCCCGTCCCGAGTGTTGCCATGTCGCCTGGACGCGGAATGCGGGCGACTCTTGACATGGGTGCCTGCCAAGGTCAAATCTTGTTTGCCTGGCTCATGTTCGGCGATTTCATTTTGGCTACGAACGTCTCAGGGTATGCGTACATACTATGGAAGAAAGGTCGAGCGAGCCTGCCAAGACCGGTGTCGGCAAGGGATGATCGGGAATAGAACGCAGTTGATGAAGCATCCGTTTTGTGTGTGCCGGTCAGCCGAGCCAAGAAACTTCAAGATGGAGAGAGAGGGGGGAAAGGGGGGTCCAGGTTTTTTTTGGATGGGGGGGGTTTTTTTTTTTTCTTTTCGAGAAAAAAAAAAGCCAAGACATTGACGTATTTGCGACTCGGCCGGCCAGCAGAAGTGTCTGTCACCTTCTTTTAACATGGCCTCCAAGACAGCCACGCACGGCATGCAGGTTCGCAAAGCCAGGGTGGTATAACAACAATCAATGTCCTCCTCCATGAGCCTTCGCAAAAGCCATCGGTGAGAAGGCGGCGGTGACGGCGGCGCCGAGCCTTGAGCCTGAGCCCTACCTGTCATTTCTGTTACCTTACTTGGATACGATTTGCCCAGCAGATAGCTGCATGTTCCTCATGCTTTCGGCCTTCTCCCCGACATGTCAAGATTGTGGAAAATAATTTCCGTTTCTGCATCTGGTCGGCTGTCCGGCTCGGATCTTGCCCATTAAGATTTTGCTTGTTTCGTAATCACAAACGTAGTAGCAGCCGCGTCACAAAAGCTTTGCCCAATCCAGTGTGCCACACTGGTACACTAGGGCCATAGGATATTCCTAAGCTTAATTGAATTGTTTCTTGTCTAGTGTCGCTGAAGGAGGGGTCACCTCTATCCGGGGGCCCGCACCAGGGAAGGGAAAGAGAGAGAGAGAGAGCGCGCGCGAGAGAAAGAGAGGAACGAGAAAGAGTGGGACCATAATTCCGGCATGGCATGGTGAGACAAGGCACTGGTAGGAACATGATTTCGTGTGGTGGGCGCTGGGTAAATCGGCACGGCTAGTGAGGGAGGACCGTCTTGGCAACCGTAGCATTGGCCGATGCGCCCCAGGCCATCGAAAAGCCAGATCCGCCACAGCCGTGATCAAGCTTCTGCGTATTCTTTGGTGCGTTTCTTTGGCTCGGAGGTGCGCGGCTTCTCGCGAGGGCGATGAGGCTGACGCCAGGAGCGAGGCAGGCGTGCGCGGCCACTTTAACACAATTGACCTTCGTCATCAGCATTCAGCCATACAAGGTCGAGACTTGCGTAGTGTCCGTCGCAATGAGGGCATTGCAAGAGGAAGAGTCATGCTCAGCCGCTTGTCGTCATTGGGCCCCCGTCGTGGTTGACGATGGAGGCCGTGGTCGCGGTGGCGGCCACATCACTGGGTAAGTCGGCACGTCTGTTGCGCTGATGCCTCGTCATCTGCTCCCTTTCTGGGGAACCTGTAACGGCTGGTGTATGGTGGCTCAGTCGCTCGGGTATCTATAACCACAGACCCGTATAAGCATAATCCATCGTATTGGGGCACCTCATCCTATTTCCAGACCATGTTTCGCCAACGAACGGCACATACACGTAAGCATTTTGTTGCCGCCGTCTTCCATCAAACCATCCCAAGGAGTGCCTTCAGTGTCTGAAAAGGCATAGTCGCCAGTGGCGGTGTTATCTCAGACGGATCGAAACGGAGAGCGCCCGTAAACCTCGCAATGCTCCAAGAATGCCCTGAATGTCAATCGGAAAAATACAGACCAGGTCTGGGCTGAAGCTTAGAGTCATGACATGCATGTAGAGTCAAGGACCTATTCAAGGATCCTTCCCCACCCTTCGACGCCGGATCTGCAACTCTCTTTGTGACCTTTGTCTATGCTTTTTGGTGAGCACAGTGTCTGGTGCACAGCTGCTCGAATGCAAGCGTGCGAGGCATCAACATATGTCGTTCCGCCTTATCCTAGGCACAGGCTTTTGCTTTTTCGTTTTTGTCTACGCCGATATTCAACCATCAAGTCTTCTGAGCCACTGATGCGGCGGGTTGCCCGCTTGGGTCCCTTCTCATCGACGACTGGTCACTCAGATCTGTAGGAAGGACCAGCACCTTCACAACAAAAGAGGGAGTCGGTGACCTCTGCTCGCGCAATTCGTGTGGGCGATGCAGAGGACCTCAGGAGTGGTTCCACCAATGTAACGGTGATTTCGGTCTTTGTTCTGTGCCGTATATCCGCCTGCTCGGCGGCATCACTCCCAATCTTGGCGGGGGGGACGTTGCCTAAATGCAACTTTTCGAAGCCCAACAAGCCAAAGAGGGCAGAACAGCGTGTAACATAGGATGTTTCTGTTGCTCAGACCTTCTTTCTTTCTTTTTTTTTTTCCTAACCAGAAGGCTTCCGAATGGCAGGTTCAGGTACGATCTGGTCTAACCAAGCTTCAAGCGACTAGTCGGCTACAGTTGAGTTCCTGCGTGCCCCCCTTTCCTCTAAATACCTGACTGGATTGGGTAGTTACCCAATTTCGTCGCTATACCCTAGGCGATTCAGAAAAAGGGGTCTCAGATGTTACGGTGTCGTACCCCAAGTGGGAGGGAGGTAGGCCTGGTGTCAGGGAGGGTTGAAGGCGAGCATAGACCTTACTCAAGCCAGCCTGTGAGAAGCCGATAGCAGTGACGGCAATCATGGAGCGGTCCGTCGTCAAAATGTCTGCCAATATGCAGGGCAGCGGGCCCGTGTACCTCTCGTGTGTCACCGGGAGCATCACGCTCTTTACAAGTGATTGATGGATGGATACCGAAAAATTCAAGTCGGTCCACGCTTGAATGTGATTATCCGCGTGTGTATACTGTAGCTGCCACTCACCGTTTACCATGAATGATGGATAGCGCACTAAAACTTGAAACATCTCCAAGGCAGTAGCGAAGTCTACTTGCCACATGTAGAGGTCGGGCAATATCTTTATGGAAAGTCGCAAGGACAGATTCTATCCCATTTGTACAAATGGCTCGCTTGTTCGAGAAGACCAATATGTCACCACGTATGCTCACTCATCCGTGTGGTTGGAGAAGCAATGCGGATGGATCCCAGGGAGGCCCAAAATCGTCTCCACCGGCATTCAGGGCTCAGCGACCTTGACTCTGCTGGTATGACGTCTGTGCAACGGATGCCGAGCCGGCTCCGGCGGCAACATGCTAGTCGTATTATTGAGTCGAGGACGCACGTGTGTAGCATCAAGAGTTCAAACAACCTTGCCACGAAAGCAAGGTGACGGACGATTTCAGGAATTCACCAGTACCACGGGCGACGTCCGGACCGCAGCTTATCCGGCAATCGGGAAAGAGGCAATTTGCTCTGGGTGGGAGGCACTGGCACAGCGAGCGTTGTTAAGCGTATACGCGGCTTGTTTTGCTAGTGCCTCTACCACGGATGTTCGGCTCGCTGGATTAGCAGACTCGCGTCCTCTTGTCGTCGTAAGACAGGGAAATGGTAGCCTCGTTTGCCCAGATGAGACGATTCTGGGACAGAGATGTTTGCTACCCTTTATGTCGCGGTCCCGAGGCTTCAGCACGAATGCCAAGGTCTGCAATGTTGTTGAGCCAAAAGTCTCCGCTTGCAGTGTCGCCCAGCAAAAGCTTGGCCATGTTCTGCGCAGTTGACACTCGAGTGTTGGGGTGGGGGATGCAATGCCAGCTGGGCCTTGTGTCCGGTAGCATTCGCATGAGTTTGCATCTGGTAGCTCCTGCCATTCTTGCACGGGCGCTAAACCGATCTCGAATGGCAGGCTCTCCGGACTGTGTGTACTCCTTCTCTGAGAAGCTTCCCACCAGCCGGTTGTGCTCAGGCAGGAGTGCAAGTTGCAAGTCGGCTGGTGAGCGTTCTTTCCAGTTGCGTGGAGACATCCTGGCAAGGTGGAAAATCAAGAAATGGCGTGAGGAAACAGGTGGAACACGTCGAGGCCGAACCCTTCCGTGTACGGTGCCCTTCAATCACTTTTTACTGTACTTCTTTATCGTATACTATTGGTAGCAAGAGGCATGCAAAAGGCCCGTCAGCTGGTAACGAATGCGGCTATAGGAATGCCCGCATTTCCGAGAGCAATAATCAGCATCGACCGTCACGAACCCAAGGGGGGGCGTGGAAATTGGCCGAGATTTACCTCCGTACGTCCATTACGGGGAACGCAGCGCTCTGGGGTCCTGGGCGGTCGCCCACTGTGCACTGCGACTCGCGCTTTTAAGCATGAATTTAAGCGTTGCAAGCCACTGGTCTTGGCAATCTAGATGCAGTTCACACCGTGTAGCAACGGGACAACAGGCACGAGTGACGGTGAAACCATGACGACAGGTGACGAGAGTCGGCAATTGCCTGCCAAAGGAGGCAGTCTGGGCGAAGAAAGCGAACTTTGGGTCGGCGCAGACGTCAGTGTGATGTATTCTTGCGTCTTCGTCCACGGCGATTGCTAGAGGGATGGCGCGTCGTGTCACCAGACCCTATGTGCGCATGAGCTGGTTAGTTGGCGCTCTTTGCGAACGAACGGGTCTCAGCCATTGCTTTGAGATTTTTTTGGCTTTTTTTTTTCCCCGAAGCTGTTATCAAGCCGCCTCATTTGCGGCTGCCATGATTGGGTAACATATTAAGCCGGCAAAGAACAGGGGTGAACGGGACAGCAGGGCAGAACTGGCCCGCCCATCGAGATGAATGCCACCACCGCATGCACCTTCTCGCCATTCCGTGTGGCGCCGGCGACACAGCCTCTTCTGAATGGGACGCTCGACAAACCCTGGATGCCAGGGGATGCAGATAGAGTGATAAAACGTGCGGGAGGAAGGAAAGCTTGGCGCTGTCCAGATGCCGTCCGAACCGACTTGGCGACTTGGCTGTCAGGGGCCCCTGTCGATTCAAAGAGCTCTGCTCCGTGGCTGCGACTGGGGCGTACATATGTACGTGATAGGGTGTGGACGACCGGGTGCTCAGTGGGGCACTCGATTTTGATTCGCCCTCAGCAGACGAAGACGCGAACGGGGTGGTAAGCTTTATTCCCGAGCACCTCTGGCACAGGCCCCATCGCTACACATTGCACCAACGCACGGTACCACCAGCGAAAACTCGGTAAAGCTTCCTTGTGGGACGCTGTATCAATTACGTTCAATTTCGATCCCGGCAGATCGTGCTCAGAGCAGCTTGATACCCGCTATCTCGCGTCGAACGGCTGCGGGAGGATGGCTGCGACGAGCCCAAAGTGAGCCGTGATTAACCAGCTTGGGCATTTTGCTAATTTCAATCAAGGGCATGCCTCGTCGTCTTGGGCCCGAAGTCATTGCGCATGAAGATATGGGCACTCCGATACCATGAGGAAAAATTGGCCAAATGCGACGCACGCATTCGTTGCGTTTCTTGTTTCCCATAGCCGACAAGCCCGCTCCGAATTGCCTACCTACGCATCCTCAAGGGGGCGCCGCCGTCGACCACAGAGGGCTCACCCAGGCCTAGTCCGAATCCACTGTTGCCGACTCATCCGTTGTGGAAGCTTCGTGGCCAATGGCTTGCGCCAAGACCATCCCCAGATTGGCATTCGAGTGCGCCTTTGAACATGCAAGAGAAGACACGGCAGGGAATCTTGGAAGCGCGTGTTCCAGGATGACCTTGATGACCAGCGTGGAGGTGCGCCACGAGGCGGTTCGGGACTAGGCTTACTGAAAGGCGAGGAGTGATTCCTACCGTTCTGGTGATGGACGAGAACCATCTTCTCCCCCCCCCCCCCTCTCTTTCTGTCATTCCCGTCGAGACCAGCCCCCTGCAACGAGTAATTGTCATCGATAACGGTAATAATATGCTTATTGGAAGTCTTAAACAGACCAAGCACCCACCACCTGCCAGCAGCAACCAGTCAATTACTCCCGTCACCACACCTTCCCTTGTGTGGCCCAGCATCGCTCACAAATGTGGTGAAGAAACTGGCGGCTCTGTTCACGAGCGTTCGTGAACTACGGTTTCATCGAAAAGCAGGGAGCCTGACACGCAGGGTATTAGCCAGAGCGCAACGCCACGTGCCGTGCTTGGGCAAATGGTACACTGTGTGCGTGGGGATCTGGCAATGACCCTGTATTGCTTTCCCAACCAGGCCACCAGGCGTCCATCAGACGAGATTGCAGGGTGGCTGAGCAATGGGACTATCGCAATCAGTTGGCCGCGCCTGCATTCAAGCATCATGCGTATGGTGCCGCACGTTGTTGCAATACAGCAATTAACCTCCGTAGCCAGCATACCGCGCCTTTCAAATTGCCCACGTTTCCTATTGAGGGCTTGGTCGGAATGAGACAGACAGCACGGCATGCCTCTGCACGATGCACAAATGCAGTATATCGTCACCAGCCGCCGTGTTTTTGGCGCACGGCAGGCCTGATCTGTAAGGGGGGGCGGGCCTTGCTCCTGTCGACCCATCATCGCATACAACGCATACAGTACATACCTGTACGGAGCAAGTTGCCGCAATCAGCAGCGGGGGTTGAGTTGACTGGCGAAGGAGGAGCGAGGTCATCACGGCCCCCACAAACTTTGTCAGTCTGCTTGATTGCTTACATCGTGCTCCGTACACAGGATGCCAAGTCATGTTATAATAAGGCAATCAACCCACGTCTCATGTTTCCCGGACCACCAGGCCCTTCCAAGATTTTGGCTCGAGATTGGCAGGACGGGCATACGGCATACAGTAATTGCCGGGTGTCGGAAGAAGCCTCAGGGATTCGAGCATCGACTGGACCCAAGACGAGCAAGGTCCGTTACAAGTGCCGCCCCCGAGGGAGGAAAAAAAAGTCACAATTGTGGCTCTCCTGATAGGCGACACTGCATGCGATCCCCCCATTTCTTATTATCAGCGTCGTATTGTTTTGCACTGCCACAGAATTTTGTATTCACATGCGCAACGCATCGCCGTACAATTGAGCGCTTTCGGGAAGCATAGCGGCTGAGGGATCGCCTGCCTGCCGCGTCGGACATGCCATTCACCCATCCAGCCGTCTCGGCAAATCGGTCTTTATGGATGTATTGTGCAGTGCTTCCCTCGCGACCGCTTCTGTCGGAGGGGCAGAGCAAAGCAAAACCGTCACATCTCAGTCAGAAACAAATCTCACGGTGGATTTGCGAAGGGCGCTGACGGGGTCTCACTTGGGAATGCGGCGACGCCTAAAAATAGTATGGTCAGCACGACAAGGCGAGGAAGAGTCTATTTGGCCCGAGATGCCAATGACGATGCCAGACCTTCACTCGAGCTGCACTGGCACCGAGGAGTGCCTTTCATCCTGTGGCCTGACTGCAACCAACGGTGGACACATCGGCACGGGTCAGCACAGCCTCTCTGCAAGTCCAATGCACTTCATCCCATGGGAGGGGGGGCCAGAGAGCTCTGCCAGTGCATATTTCACACCTGAACGAAGCACGATGCATTTCGGGCGCGATCTATGGAGCACGGTTACAGCGACCTTTCTCCCGCTGTCAACCTAGAGATTTGTTTCCCTAGTCGTTCTCTTCGCGCGCGCACTCGTTTCAGCGCACCCGGCTTCGATACTGAGCAGTGCCCACTCTCAGCCAAACAGTTGTGTGGCTCACGTCTCTTTCGTTTCGCCGTGGTTTGATTCTGACTCTGCTCAGCTCCGTGCCAAGATGGCCTCGGTCGGTGGATGTATGGACTTCGGCCCCGAGATGGGTGAACGAGGATTGTTGGTCTCAACTCGGCCATGGTCCACCTTGGCTGCATGCATGTCTTGGTTGGTCTTGTATCCCTTCGTCCCCCTTCTCGCGTGAGACGATCCTGGTTGCAGTGTCGGCTCAAGTGATGCCTTTTGACCTGCAGGGACCTCGTTGGCGCTCATCTTCTCGACTCCGTTCTTTCTGGCTCTTGTCGGACCGTCTCTGTCGGTGGTTTCTCGAAATGTCTGTTCGTTGCGGGTGTAGTGAATGACGCCACGACATCGGAATGAGGCCGAATCTACTTCGTTGGGGGCCAGATCATCTCCGCGGGCCATACAAACCAGGAGCGCTACGGAGCAGGGAACCCGGCGATGCTACCCTCGCGGTCTTGGCTTTCAGTCGTGGGCGTTTGAGACGACTACGGTGTTCTTTCTTACTCTCCCCGTTTGAGACTAGGACTGCCCGTGCGGAAGCAGGTGAGCTTGTGTTTAACTTAATGTCGGCCGAGTTTATTCGAGATTTTTCTTTTATTCGACTTCGGGCCGTTCGTGATTGCCTGCCCACGGCGCCCAGCTGGCCCCTGGTCGTCGTGGGGGCGATTTTCAATCTACACCATTCACGTCGCTGGCGACTTCGAGATCTGGCTCGGCTCAGCAGTGAGGCTTTCGCCCGTGCAGAGCCGCAAGCTGTTATGATTTATGGCGCTGCGTTCTTTTTCTGGGCGGGCATTTCACACTCTGCTTGGGTTTCGTGCGTCCACCATCCAAGCGCCACGAATGGACGCACACACACGCGCGAAATTCTTGGACGCGTTTTGTGACGTCGTCAACGTCGACGTCAGTTTTCCTTTTGGAGGGCCTAGCATTCAGAAAGCCGAACTATCTCCATTCCCTCGTCACATCCAGCCACCCACCCCTCCCTCTCCCCTTGCTGCCAAGAATTCTGTATCACCTGAAAATCGTTACGAAACAGCAGCGACGACGACGGCGACGACGACACGACGACGACGACGACGGCGCGACCCAGGGTGGGGTTGGAAAATTAAAGATGATCACGTCCCTCGGTCTCGCCACCACACCAACTACAATGCAGGTCTCTGGCAACATGCCGTCATCAAGCATAAAAACCTTACTTTTTAAAACTCTTTTTCTTTATTTATTTCTTACCTTTTTTTTTTCCTATTCTTCTCTTTTGCCCCTCCGCTCCGTACGAAATAGTTCTCTCGGCGCCAAGGCGCTTCCCCCCTTAAAATAGAGCCAACCTACACAAAGCCATGCACGCAACTTGTCTACATGCATGCATGTGCATTTTGAAATCTAGGAATAGGAATACCAGCGTTCTGGCCACCCCCATCAGCACACCCGAAGGCGGCGTCTCCATGCAACAAGACAACAGAGTTTTGCTCGTCTGTTGGTGGTTGCACACGCCCCCCCGGCCCCCAAAAAGCCCAAGGAATACAGTTTGCAAGATTGTAAAGAAACAAGCATAGACTTTCATTTAGAGGTGGGGTGGGATGAGATGGGGGCCAAAAGCATAAGACCTGTCATCTTCGTGACGACATGCGTCCATCTCTCCCTGGCGTGGCAACTTTCGCAGGGATGAAATGGGTGCGTGCCGCAACGTGGCTGCGCTTAACTTTCCGTGTAGGAGGGTGCAAAGGAACACAAGGGTGCTTGGGAAAGCAAAAAAAAAAAAAAAAGAACTGAAAAAGAACTAAAAAAAACGCAAATGACGGTGCCACACAGGATGGAAGGAGTAACGAGCAGTCGTCTCGTCGGCGTCAACGTCATGTAGGGTAGGTAGGCTCACGGCCCCCAAATGTGAACAAAGACTCCAGATAGTCAGTCTCTCTGGACTTTTGACGTGCGAATAGAAAATGAGAAAATGATACAGTACAGACATTCAAGCAAGACCTCCGAAAACATACCCTTTCGTCCCGGTTACAAACTCATGTCAAGTCTGTCATTTTTGGTTTCGGCACAAACTCTTCCTGTTTATTGGCCTTTGAATTTATTATTTTCTTCCTTCTTTCGATTGCAAAGACAGTCTCCTGCCGTCAGCAAACATAGCTGCGAAGAGGCTAAATACCGAGCGACGTCATATCCACCGTCTCGTAAACAGAAAGACATTGCCGAGTGCATGCCTATTTTTCCTGAACACCTGCATCGCCTGCCCTTGCATGAATGTCGCCAACTGTCACACATCGTGGCATGTGTACTTTACACAACAAAGAATTGATAATACTACTTGATTCTGTACAGTACCAGAGGAGACCCAGCAAGAATAGTGCGCCCCCGGGTAGGTACATTGCGAGGCGCCTCTTGCCGAGAACGTGGAAATGGCGCAAGGGGGAAGGGGGGGGGGATCAGAAATGCCCTGCCACGGCTTCTGGAATGAACCGTTGTTCGTCTTGGCCTCAGTTTCGCATAAGCCGAATAGCCGAGATTGGCACTTCGCTTCCATTCGTCGGCGCGATGTGCTAATGCCGAACATCACAGCAGATGCAACTAATTACCGTGTCACCAGCAAGAACCTTCCACGACCCGGCCGATCGTACGGATCACTGGAGGCACGATCCTGCAAGCCGTCATCTGTGTGACCGCACCAAGACCCTAGCTCGCCTCACGTTTCCCGACAGAAGAAGACTTCGGCATGAAGCGCAGGCCCAGGAATGCCATTGCCGAGCTCACTCCGGCCGAGATTGGCGCATGCACGAAACTACGCTCATGACCTCTTCGCTTCAGCAGTCGCAACGCTGAAAATGACGTGGGAATGGCACCACGTCGCGAACGTTCGACAAGCCACTCAAGTAACTGAGCAGCCGGTCAAACCCAAGGCCAAAACCTCCGTGAGGCGGGCATCCCCATCGCCGCAAGTCCACGTACCAGCCCAAGCTATTCTTCCCAGCGTCCCTCTTGCCAGGAACTTCCAATCCGTGTAACTGCATGCTGCTCTCCAGCTCAGATAAGCGATTCTCGCGCATGGAGCCTCCAGCCAGTTCGCCAATATCCGGAACCAGCAAATCGAAACAGTCAACTGTCTCTCCCTCAGCAGGCGGTGACGTTGACCCAAGCATGTAGAATGCCTTGATTTGGCGAGGATATTGCGTGATGAAGATCGGCAAGTAAGCGTCTTCTTGCTCGTCGTAGCTCAACACCTCGGCCAAATACTTCTCGTGTTCCGATTGGAGACTACAGCCCCAGGCCGGCGGATGATCAAAGCGCTCAGCAACAGTCTGGAGACGCTCGATGGCCTGGGAGTACGTGATCCTCGGCCACTTTTTCTGGGATTGAAGCCCAGCCCATCGCCGCCGCAGCACCTCTCCCTCTGCCAGGTCAGCAAAAGCAAGCCTCTCAGCTGGATCTCGAGAATCTAGTCTGTTCTGCCTGAGCTCGCTTGCAGCACTAAGTTGACTCAGCTCCTGCGCAAGGCTCCTCAGCATTTTTTGGACAAGAGCCATGATCTCTTCCAGATTCTTGACGAAACTCATCTCGGCCTCCAGCATATAAAACTCACTCAGGTGACGAGACGTGTCACTCTGTTCAGCTCTGAATGTCGGAGACAATGTCCATACACTGCCAATGGCCTGTGCCATTGCTTCGAGGTGAAGCTGGGCCGAGACGGTGAGGTACTTGGGGTCTCTGAAGAATTCAGTATTTGGACCTGCTTTGACCGCGAATGCCTCTCCGGCGCCCTCACAATCGGAGGAAGTGATGATGGGTGGGTGTGTCTGGTAGAATTGCTCATTGGCGAAGAAACGTGTAAGAGAAGCCACGGTGTCAGAGCGCAGCCGAAGCACGGTAGAGTTTAGCGGTGTTCGAAACCGCAGATGCGGTACGTTGCGCAGGCTTTCCGGTGTCTGATACTTGTTCTGGATGGGCAAGGTCTTTCGGGCGGAAGACCTGGTCAGCCTGAAGTGGAACTAAAAGCAAAGAGCCAATTGGCTTGTCAAGCTTACGTGAGGATCAGATGAGCCAAGAATCTCAACTTGATGTACTTTCAACTCTTGTGTCGGTTGAAATGTACGGGTGTCTTCCCCATCATTGATAGGCGACCGAGCCTCAGCAGAGGCTGCATGCGAGTTGGCAGATGCCCCTGCGCCGTCGCCGTTCTTCCCGTCTGTGTTGTACCATGCTCCCTTTAGACGAACTGCGGTACCGGGTCGGATGCTGGCAGAACAGGTCAGCTGTCGTGAACAACATGGTCTTGGTGTGCGCGACTGGCGAGCCTCACTCCGCTGCAAGGCTCTTTTCAACTACGACTTGAACGGGGCGCATTGAGGAGCCATCGGTGATGTCAATGAAACGTACTCCGGAGCTCTTACGGACAGATCGCACCCAACCACACACTTCAACAAGTGGGACGCTGGCGCCGGGTAGCCATGCTTTGAGGTCTGCCACCGTCCTGATGGGCGGCTGGGACTCCTTGCCAGTGACGCGCGCAGAGTAACATCTCTTCCAGGATCGTTGTGCTGAGCGGGCTTGCAGACGGTTCGTGATGTCGCGCACGACGGCTGTCCTCACCATAGCACCGGCACGCCTGGCGGCAGGCGCGAAAACGGCTCGGTAGAAGCCCAGCAACAGATTGTTGCGTCGTATCACGAGCATCAGCTGCCTCTCCGTGCAGGCCAACTGAGGGGTCAGCGATTGAGCGGATCAGCGTCAAGCGATGCCAGGAAAACGACTCGCGCAGGAGGAAGAGAGGTAGGAAGGTATGTGAGATGAAATAACGCCTCTGGAAACACAAAAGTGGACCCCCACGCTGTGCGCAGGCGGGCTAGGGTAGTGCAAAGCGCAGCCTGCACGACAAAAGGAGGAGTCCACATCTAACGTAGATGGATGGACAAGATGCAGCCACACCCACGGCTCAGCAAGATCCGAAGCTTTGGTAGAAGCGTTGACGTGTCTCATATCTGCGCGAATGTTTGTGTTTGTGCGCCGGGCAAGCATCGAATATATGTACTGTACCTCGTGAGCTGTGACCAGGGCGACGAACCAGCGGCTGAATTCTCCGACGGACCGGACAAGACAGCTCAGGAAGGGACCCTTGATGTCAGTCAGTACATGGCTGAGCTTCGTTCCTGCTCACTCATCTTTCTCTTCGGCCGACGCTAGAGTGCTCCTTCCTCGTCCTATAGAGCACTAGACTACATGTTTCTCCGTACACTGCGCAAAAGGGAAAGAGCAGAGAGCCGATCATGGCCGGGGAAAGGGCCTGCATCCGCAAATAGGCTCTTTCCCTCTTCGCCTCGATCAGCCTGGGTTGCATCAACATGTCCAACATGCAGTAGACGAATCCTTCCTCCAATCCCGTCTGCTCGTGGAGACGAGCCTCGTCCCGGGTGTCCGCTTCCGCCTCTGTGATGCTCCGTGACTCGGCTGGGTTGCAAGCGGTCACCGTCCAGCACGTTGCCGCATCCTCCTCCCACCCAAGCTCGTTCGGTTTTTTTACCAATCGAAGATGGTCTCGTCACGGATGGTGTCAATTTTTTCCCACTCTCTAGCACGGCTTTCCTGTGTCTCAGATCATTACTCGACATAGCCAGCTGTGCATCTGATTGCCTTCCCTCCCCCTTCCTTC
>JAPFUF010001456.1:0-11717 GCA_030780645.1 Aschersonia sp. MBC 508 | reverse complement strand
GGCGGGGGGACTGGCGGACTCCGGGGAGTGGTGAGAAAAGGTTCGGACCAGCGATGTTCGTGCAAAGTTGAAACTTTTTTTTTCTCTCCTCGTTTCCCTCCCCCCTTCAAAAGAAGTTGAGACGAGCTGGTTTGAGATGCGGCCGCCTGCGCTTGGCTCGGGCCATGGCTCGAAAGTGGGCGCACACACGGAAGTGGGTTGTGGGCCCGGTTCGCTGATTGGCGGCATCCGGTTTGCGCCCTCTGCTGTCATTCCACAGTCCATCTCGTCCTGCGCGAGGCGCGGCGCGAGGCTTATTCATGGCCGCGCCTTAAACGAACGAGTCCATCCCCCATTGTCAGCCGTGGCAGCTTCTTCTTTGCCAAAACAAAGAGGCCGCCATGACGGGGCGTCCGAGATGGATCGCGATGAGAATGTTGGCATTGCGAGCACGGAAGACACATCGGGCTCGATTTACCTTGCTTCTTCATCTGCCTGGCAATGGAGGCCTCGCATGCCAACGAGTGCGACTCGACTCGCTCACCGCATCACCACATGTCCTCAGGCAAATGATACCCGGGTTGTCGATTACGTCTGTTCATGATTACATTTTTCATTCTTCTCAGTCCATAGATGCAGACCTGAAGTTGAAAATAATGCTTAAACGATGTAGAGCGGGGTGACAAGTCAGCCTCAAGATCCATGCTGCTTTGCTTGCCGGCAAGATCATGGCTGCCGACGCTGTAAAGGGGGCCGCCATGATGATGTCGTCCATGTCATCACTCCGCTCCAGGCATCCCTTCTGCGTCATCATATTGTCATTGTCTTTAACCCTGGCTTCACAACGCAGGGGGAAGAGGGGGTCAGTTCAACGTTTGATTAAGACTGCGGCGTCACAAACCTGCCTTGGATGACCGTCCCATTTCTCCTGAAGGGCGAGGCAAGATAGTGGAGGCGCACTTCACTTACTTCCGGTTCTTCTTGAACAAGTCCTGACCTTGGAAAAGCCAATCTCCTCCCGGTTTATAATTTGCCCCGGTCTTCTTCGTTAACGTTCGCCTCGAACAACCCACGCTTTAGCCATCCTGTCGTAGCCTGCCTTTGCCAAAAAAAGGCACAGGGATCTTTGGGCCTCTCTTCGTAGCCTGTACAGAATGCAAAGCATGAGATTTAATGCCTCCTTGGCAACGCGCTGTTGGCCACTGCGATCCTCCATAGAGCACTGTCTCTCCTGTCGTCGCCTATCCAGACGCATATTGTGGATGTGGCGGCCATTATCCGGCCCTTTTTTTGCCTCCCAATAGAGTCGTCACGAGGCATGCTCTTTTGAGCAAGTGGTGTTTCCATGTGCATGTGAAGAAGGTTGGTTGCATCAAGATACCACCCAATCACTAGTGGAAATAGGGGTCGAGGCTGTTTGAACGCCACGACGGACTGTTTTCCCGTGGATGATGACTTCCATGTCAATCTGTGCAGACTATCATGCAGACCCTTTTTATCATAAATACATTACCTCGAAGCTTTGGTCATTCAGAATCTCGGAGAGCCAGGAGCTGAAGCTGCATCGCGACCCGATCATGGCCCGGCATACACTATTCGGCTCCTCGGCACTCTAGGGCTGCAGCCCATTGACGATGAATCTCGCGCACTCTCTCCAACCTTCTGCATTCCATAAGCGTGCCTGGTTCAAAAGTGTCCTTATGTTGCAAGCAGATTATGGGAGGTGACTTTCAGGGCTATTCCGAACAAGTGGTTGGCAGGCTGCACTTCGCGTTACCGATAGACGAGAGAATAGAAGCAACCTCATCCACGACAAATAGAGCAGAGACAGGAAAGCCCAGTCTGCGTTTAGGGCAAAAAGAATGGCATAAAAAGAACGGAACTGCCATTAGGACATATTTGCGTATAGTCACTCCCCCGGAAAGGCTCGAACTTTCAACCTCCTGATTAACAGTCAGACGCGCTAGCCAATTGCGCCACGGAGGACAATTGGTTGTCCCGGGGCAAAAATACGGACTAAGGAACATGACCTCAAGATGCAATCCCCCAGCGCATTTCCCACGTGCCCTTCCCCCATACAGTAAGATGGCATTGGGCATGAAATTTGCAGAAATGCTTTTGTGAGGCAAAGTGGGAGAATTTTCCGTGAGAGGCGTATTGCGGGGAATGCTAATGAGACAAGACTGTCCACCTTAGTACCTGCCTACTAGCTGTAAAAGGGCAGTTCATTACGTTGCTACGGTTGAATTGCTGTCACACACGACATGTGAGCGAGCGGCAGGCGGGTAAACATCACAATTGGGCTTCGAAAATCAGACGGAAACCATGAATCAAGACTTCGAGGGCAAACAAAGATATGTTGAATCATACAAGACAGCCACGATATGAACTCAGTTTCCCATTCCAAGTTTTCTTGCGGAATGCTCACGCTCATATTCGCGCGGAAATTCGCCGTCTCCCCAGCGAAGGAGGTCGCGCCGCATCACTCTAGGTGGGCGAAGAGACCTCAATCAGGCTGCCACCCACCCGTCAACTCCCAAGACCAGAGGAATACGACGAGTTTTGTAATACCTGACATGTCTCGCATCGCTATACTTTTTTTCCTCCGAGAATCTTAGAGCTATGGCTTTCCAGAGGGCTTCTGCAGCGCAATTACTTATCGGCAGTTGCATCGGTCGATTACCTGCGAATGCCGCATGACCAGAATACTCGGCTGCGTATTGGCCAGTTCGACGGGAGCCAATGGACCCTGTCTTCGCAAATCAGACAACAATTCCGATGAAAGCAGTCAACGTGGCTAGTGTTATACCATATTGGCTTCCAGTGAAGTTGGCCTGCCGGGCGCAAACACGTCGTGAATGCCGGGAGAAGAAACTCTCGACGATTCGCTGGTAACCTTGTGTATAATTCATATTGTGTATTAGCACGAACAAAATCATAGACAGATGTCCTCCGTGGCGCAATTGGCTAGCGCGTCTGACTGTTAATCAGGAGGTTGAAAGTTCGAGCCTTTCCGGGGGAGTGGCACTGCCCTTCTGTTGCTTATCTTTTTGCCCCACATCAGTGTTGCCTTGCCCCCGTCTCCGCTAGCATGAATTACAAGAACATCATGCATACGGTTATTTACTCACGTCATTTCAAGCATATCTAGTTTTAGTAACACCTGCAGGTGTATATGAACCGTATCTTGATTTTTTTTGGGGGGTTTCGTTAGTGCGAGTTACCACAGGCCTCCCCTGGCATTAGATCGCTACCCTATAGGCATCGGATAACAGGATCGTCAACAAAGGCTGCGATTCTTTCCAGACTAGGGATTATGCGTACGCCTCTCTCTCTCTCTCTCTCTCTCGTTCCCTCCCCGTCGCAATTTTCCTCCTCTCCCTCCCTGACTTTGACGTGTGCGTTGGCTTTTTCGGTGCCAGCTGAAACTTCCCTGCGTACTCGGCCCTGACATGTCATTAATAAACGTGTTTGCCTGTGACGACTGTCTCGGCCGAGTCGCGGGCAGCAAGCAGTGCACGTGGATTCGCTGTCGTTGATGGCAGAAACCACTTTCATCGCGCCAGACCGAAGAACAGCCATCTCCCATGTCGTGGTGCTCTTCCCAAATGATCGGAAATGATCTTCGCCCCAGGCACTTCCCCCTCTCTGTGGTTTTTATATCATGCTTTCTCGGTCCCCCTCTTTACAAGGCAGCATGAGAATGTCTGTGCGATCTATAAGCAATCTTACCGACAGCGAACAGGTGGCTTGTCGCAGAGCAAGCCATCTTGACCCCGCCTTTGTCAGTGGGACGCGGAAAATGAAATCGAGAGGCAGCTGATAGGTTGGGGGAAAAATAACCACCGCAAATGCTCTCACGCTTTGATTCTGCTCACCACTTGTATGCATGGCGAGACGCACGAGGACAGCCATCAAGCACTATGGCCCTGCTCGTGAAAGAGTGCGCTGTGTCAGCCGTAGTGAATGTAGGGATTGTCGGAATTTTTTTCCTTAAATGAAGGCGGTAGTCCAGCCTTGCAGAAAGCGCCAAGCTCGCCTATACCGTCGAACCATACAGCTGGTACTTTTCCTCTTGCTTCTCAATGCATATCAGCTTTCATCGGCCGGGCGGCCTCCTCGCCGCCCTGGGTCTCTTGTTCCTCCGCTGCATCGACGATGCGGCAGCAATTGGCCCTGTGCCCGTGCAGAACAGTGGTCTCGCCGGCATCAATGGCTTCACGTTCTACGACCCCTTCTGTGCGCATGCGTGCTATCGGTCCTTTTCACCTTTTCCCCTCCCGTGCACGAGTACGATTGAGGCGGGAGGGCACACGACTGCTGATGAGCTTGCTCACGACATCGCCCTCTGCCGGGCCTCAAACTTTCCCTTTCTGAGCTCCATCGCGTGGTGTGTCCATCTCTACTGCCCGCGGGATGCAGTGCCTGCTTCGCTCGTGGAGAAGTTTTGGGAGACAGAAATCACAGGCGATGTGAGCGTCGTGCCGCAATGGAGCTACGGCGAGGTGATGAGCAATATCTCGAGGCCGCCGACCCGAGTGCTCACCGCCGAGACTGGGAAGGGTGCTGAGCTAAATGAGACTTCGCTCACGACGATGGCTGTTTTCAACGTGACAGAGAACACACTGGTGTACTTCTTCCGCGAGACAGCGTTGGAGTCCATCTACGGGTACGTGTGAGCCCCGAGGTCGAGTGATACGCAGGCGTGGCCTCTCCTGCTGACTTCGCGTCCGATACAGACTGGCCACTTGCCTGGCCATTTTTGCTGTTCCGGTTCTGCTGACGTGCTTGGGATATCTCCCCTTCATGACGAGCACACTGGAGAGGATCAAATTTTATCTATACCCGAGCCTCATCGGGGCTTGGCATGACCGACCGCTGCCCTACCTCCTGGGCAATGTGCCGACGATCGGCCAAAGTCTCTTTATCGCAATCATTGTCGTCTTGAACATCATCTTCATTTCCGTCGGCTACAAGACGCTCTATCCAAACTTACCGATGCAATGGTATCAAGACCACTACCAAGAGCTCATGTTCTACGTTTGCCTTCGCACAGGCGTCATGGCCTTTTGCCTCATGCCCACGATGCTGCTGTTTTCGAGTAGGAATAATATTCTTCTGTGGCTGTCCAACTGGTCGCACTCCACCTATCTGCTTCTCCATCGCTGGATCGCTCGGATATTTCTCATTCAGGCCCTTCTGCACTCGATCCTTGCCCTCGTTTTGTGGGTCAAGACAGATCAATACGCGCAAACAGTGAGCCAGCCTTTTTGGATATGGGGCTGCGTCGCGACCGTGGCTGCCGTCATCATCGTGCTTAGCAGTGCCCTTGTTGTTCGTCGGCGGGCCTACGAAGCCTTCCTCGCTGCGCATATCGTATTGGCAGTCATCTGTATAGTCGGCTGTTGGTATCATATAGAATTCGAGTACGACTTCACTTTTGGCTATGAGACCTGGCTGTACGCCGCTATTGCAGTGTGGTTTTTTGACCGGGCGATACGCGTGCTGAGACTTCTGAAGTCTGGCATCAGATATGGTCGAGTAAGCCAAGTCAGCTCTGGAGTCGTCCGCATCGACTTGCCAGGGATACGCGGGGCAACGTCGCCCGGTCGAAGAGTTCACGTCTACTTCCCCGCGTTGAGGCCTTTGGCCCCGTGGCAGAACCATCCATTCTCTATGGTACCCACTGCTATGCTCGCTGAACGTGCGGAAGTAGACGTATCGACAGTTGATGGGAGCACTTCCTCACCAAAAATTAGAGTGCACGGGTCAGAAAAGGGCATCAGTAGTCGTCAGGGTCCACTTTGCACGAGTACGGGCCTGACCCTCTTCGTTCGGAAGAACAAGGGCATGACATCACGTCTTCAAGAAAATGACAGGCTTCTCACGTTTCTTGAAGGACCGTATCCAAACAACGACGTTCGGGGAGTGCTGCGAAGTGACCGACTGCTTTTGATAGGGGGTGGGATCGGCATCACTGGCTTGCTGTCCTTCCTTGGGCACCATGAGAGCATCAAAGTCTTTCAGAGCGTCAAGGCGAGCGACCAGAGTCTCATTGATGCCTTGAGCGGCGCACTTGGACGATTCAAGGAAAAGGAAATCGCAGTGGGGCGCAGACTCGACATTGAGTCGTTGCTGAGAGAAGAGGTCAGCGTCGGATGGTCTAAGATTGGTGTTGTGGTATGCGGGCCAGCGAGCATGTGTGATGACACACGGGCAATTGTCGCTCGGCTGGCGAAGGAGAAGGCTGGCGTTTGTGCCTTTGAGCTGGAGGTGGATTCCTTTTCGTGGTGAGAGGCAGACAGGGTTTGCGGCTGGTCCTGCCCCTTGGCGAAGGCAAGCTTTTGAATGGCCTTTGCTTGCCGTGTGGTAGTAGATGCTCTCGCGACATTCGGTTCTTTAAAGGGTCCAGTGTGTTGCACGGGCAAGCGAATAGGGCTGTGGGGAGAAGAGGGGCGTCCTTAGTGCGATCTACAAGTTGCTGGTTAGTGCCAGATTGATGAGCTTGGGAGACGAAACATTTTCCGCGTTCCGGCGGTAGTCGTCGCCTCTTTTTTTTCACGCCTTTCCGTTTCGCCATTCCATTCTCATTCAGGCTATCAAACTTCACGACGTCTGTGGAGCTGGCGTCGAAAGGAAAGTCCCTTGTTCCTGTAAGGCAGCAAGCATTCCGGGATGCCGCCCAACCCACATTCAAAGCCGAGGCGGTGATGACTTGACTTTGGCGTTCCGGGGTCGGCAGCTCGTCGAGGTGTCTGATGTCGGATTTGTGAAACTTCCCGGCCTCTTGCCGTTGGTGTGGCCACGGACAGATACTCGCTACGCTCAGTCTTTTCTTCCCTCTGCCAATCTTTCCTCCCACCCCCCTCTTTCCCATCCCCCTTTCCCGCGACCCGGCACAACGGCGCATTATCAAAGTCAGGCCATCCAGTCCAGCCCACCGACAAGCAGGAACAAAGCAGACGTCGTACTCGACGCCTCCGCTGGCCCCGCCTCTTCCTCCCTCGCTGGCTCTGCTCGTCCGCGGGCACCCAGACGGAGAGGAGGAAATTCAATTCGCTGGCGCCTCACCCACGCATGCAATAAAATATGCTTATGACAGCGCAGCCTCTTAAGTCTTTTGGTTCTTGTCCTGGCCGTAGTTCTTACTGCCCACCCTCTTACCAGGCGCCCTCTGCGCATCATCGATCGACGTATGAGCCCGGCGGAAATCTTTAAAATCAGAGCCCGCTCCTTCCTTCGCAATCAGCACCGTCAAACTCGTGACGCATTCTCTCGGCGCAGCCTTACCGCCACGCAGCAGACGGCCATGCGACCATGCCCCGCAGTAGTTTCTCAAGGAATCCCCTGCTGAGGGTATCCAGACCGGTATCTGCTTGCTCGCGATGTGAGTTTGGCCATCCACGACGGACCTGCATCGGTGCAGCCTGTTCCCCGCTAACGCTCGTGTCGGAACAGGTCGTGCGGCCAAAGTCAAGGTGAGTTCATGATTGACAGCTCACGTGGGCCCAAGTCCCCGAGCTAACCTTCGTGAACGCTGGTCAGTGCGACGGAAAGCTACCTGCCTGTACGGCTTGTGAGAAGGCTGGCCGTGAGAGCGAATGCTCGGCTGCCAATGATCAATTTGCCAGGGGCAAGGAACGGAGGTCAGAATCCGCCCACAACATGTCCGTGCAAAGACCAAGCGACTAACTTGCCTGCACAACAGCTACGTCGCTGCGCTTGAGCTTCGCATCGAGAAGCTCGAGCGACGTCTGGATTACGCGGAATCCCGCAAGGCTTCCGTCTCACAACATGATGTCGACGGCAGCGCTCACCCCAACCTGACCGAGGCAGACAGACGTGACTCGCTTGCCGTCATCCGTGCAGCCATTCATCGCAAGGCAGCGCGCAATCGAGAAACCTCTGACGTCAACTCCCTGGTGTCCGACTTTAGCATATTGTATGCGTCTCGTCGCCCACGCGCCACACCCACTCACGCCGCCGCTGACAATGCTGCCACAGATCCGTCGATGCCACCACCCGTGACTTCGGACCCAATGCGGGCAACATCACCTTTGCGCGTCTGGTCTTGGCCGCCGCAGCAAAAGATCCGTTGCCCAAGTCCGAGCATTTTGTTCTGCCTTCAAGGCAGACGGCGACAACAATCATACAGTACTACATCACCAACGTCTATTCCATGATCCCCTGTTTCTCCGAAACCGCGCTCTGGAATATCTTGGACGCCGTCTACCGCAACGATGAGCGAATCATCAAAGACTCCGATTATTGGCTCTTGTACCTTGTGCTGGCGATTGGATCTGTCGCTCAAAGTAGACGGCTCAACGATGACCATTACCGCCTTGGCGTCCGGTTCGTCACCGAAGCCACTGCCTACGCCGACCAAGCCCTCACACCCGGATATGTCACGCAAATCCAATCGTTACTTTTGTTGACCATGTATTCCATGCTGGATCCGGCGCATTTTGATGCTTGGCACCTGATCGGTCTCACATCTTCTGCTGTCGTTGACCTAGGCTTGCACCAGGATCCGCCCTCAAATTCCATCTCGGACCGCTCGGCGCTGAACATGCGGCGCAAAATCTTTTATTGCGTCTATGCCATTGATCGGTGAGTCGGCTCAAGTGCCGTGAACAGCTCGCGTTCTGACTTGAACGTTCCAGCGCCATCAGCATGGCCCATGCACGGCCCTTCTCCTTTACTGACGAATCGGTCAACGTCGCTTTCCCCCAGCCGGGCCTGGGCGATAAGCCGGCCTCGTCGATGCCCATTTCGGGGCCGCAGTCGGCGAGCTGGGCGTTGTTGCTGTTTCAGCTTCGTAGAGCGCAGTCTTTCTGGTACCAAGCCCTACATCATTCGGAGCCACACCCTCTGCCCAATGCGACTGCATTCCTCTGGCAAATGTGCCTGGACATGAGGGAGTGGCAAGCGTCACTCCCCGCCAACCTACCCGCCAATGTGAGGGAGATGTTTGAACAGGAACTCCGATACAGCTATGTCTATTGCCTGGCCCCGTCAAGAAGAGTGCCCCAGATCAACGACTACATCCGCATCCTGATTTTCGAGTACTGTCTCGAGTACCTGAACCGCAAGTCTGAATTCACCTCGGACGGGTCGAGCATGACTCTCTACACGTATCATGATGCCCTCAAGGTGTACTTTATGGCGAGCCAATTTCTATCGGTCCTGCGAGAAGCCAGAGATGTGTTACTTTCGGGTTTGCGAGTGCCGCCGCCGCCAGCGCCGCCGGGCTCGGTCCCAGCCCCGCCCATCCCTCGACGTGCCCTAGCCACATCGCCAGGTATGCCTCCGAAGAGCAATCTCGAGCGAAGTCTCGAATGTCTGGAGCAGACGCTTCAGACTCTGAACAATTACGGCGAGCGGTGGCAAGATGCTGTCGTGCTGGGTCGGAGCTTTCAGCACTCATCTAGCGATATGGTGGAACAATTGCGAAACCTTGTCCAACTACCAGGCATGCACGTTGATCAGCAGCAACATTCTCCGTTTTCAAACAGCGGGCAGCCTTCTCTCAGCCCGCCGTCGCCCGCCGTCATGCAGATGGCTCCCGGCCAGGGTCCACCACCACCTGGGCAAGCTACAGGGCCGGGCCTGCGTTGGGTCGGCGTCGATGCCGCACAGATGATGCATGGAGGTCCCCATTAACTCCGAGCGCCATCCATCCTTTTGGGTTTCTTTCCCGGACCACTGCGTCCAGAAACGGCCTGCAATATTCTTCTTTCTTTTTTCTCTTCCTTTTCCTTTCTTCCCTATCTCAATAGAGAAACCATGAGGTCAAGACTTCTTTCATCGAGGAAATGGGCATCGCGTGGGTTTTAGAGAGGAAATTCTTTCGGATATATGTCGTGGGAAATAGAGGGGGAACTATTTTTGGGTATATATGGCGCTCACGCGCGCATGGTGTATTATCACTGTGCTGAATTATACGAGTGACGGTCGTTTCTCTGCCTACTGACGCGGCCGGTGCCCAAGTGTGGTTGCGTATGACTGTGCGTGACCGATTGCTAGAGCGACAGCAGCCACATACTCGGTTTCCGAAAGCTGCATCTTGGTGTCCGACCATGGGCATTGTGTAGTCCTCCCTGGCCCCGTTGCGAGGCGCCATCTTTCTCACCCAACTTCTTCTATCATGTGATACCCCTTGGCTATGCCCCGTCTCTTGCGTAAGAATTCTTTCTGCTGCTTCTACGTCTTTCCCCCACTTATTTTCCTCTGCTTCTGTGCCTCTTTCTCTCTTCTATCATGCTTTCATGTGCGGCCTCTCTTTGAATCTTTTCCAATTGATCTGTTATTCCTCTCCTTCTTTCGCCCCCCTTATCCCTCCCTCCTTCACGTCCAGAACTCTCATCAAGTCTGTCTCGTCCCCTCCTACGTCACCCTCCAGAAATCAATGAAGCTGCGTCGTTGCATATTAATAAAGCTACGTCCTGCATATCAACAAAGCTACGTCTTGCATATCAACAAAGCTACATCCTGCATATCAACAAAGCTACGTCCTGCATATCTTTGACCGCCCGGCCGGCCGCCCGGCCCGCCAGGCTGATTGATAGGTAAGGCAATGGAAGGGAAGGCCCGTAGACGTGCTTGTCTGGAGATGCCGTTTCCGCGGCGAACACTCAGCCACAGAAGGTCCTTCCTCTCAGGAGGGAGAAAAAGGAAAAAAGCGAGTGGACAGAGAGTCAGCACTGGGCCAGCCATAGCTGCAGTGCACTCCAACGCACCTCAGCTCAGGCGAGCGCAGCATCTTTGAAGTAGCAGCAGCAGCAGCAGCAGCAGCAGCAGCAGTGGTTCTTTTTCTCACCATTCTATCGTGTGTATTGTATATACTCTGCGAGTCTTTGATTTGCCTCCGGCGGCCCTACCGGGGGTCGCCTGCGGCGGGCTGTCCTCGCTGCGCTCGAATCACTGCTCGCTTCATGATGATACTATCGTGCGTGAATTATATATACTCCAAGTATCTCTCGTTTACCTTCGGCGGCCCTACCGGGGGTCGCCTGCGGCGGGCTGTCCTCGCTGCGCTCGAATCACTGCTCGCTTCATGATTATACCATTGTGCGTGAATTTAATATACTCCAAGTCTCTCTCGTTTGCCTCCGGCGGCTCTACCGGGAGTCGCCTGCCGCGGGCCGTCCGCGCTGCGCTCGATCCGAGCACTGCGATACGTCATGTTTTGCTGCACGGCGGACCCTCGAGCTTGCGAGGCCAGCCCGCGGGGGATCCATCATGTGCCTTTGTTTCTTTACGAGTTTTTATTATAATCAATAAGAATAACTGAACTATTAAGTATAATTATTTCGCTCGCTTGCTCGCTCGCTCACCACATATGCACGTTGTTTTGGGGTTTCCGTTCCCTACGAAGCGAGACGGGCATCTACTGCGCAGAAGCAAACAAGTAAAGCCCTCTCATGCGGAGAGAGAGTCGGGATATACCATAGAGAAGCAATGAGCAAAGCTTTTTTTTCCCCTTTCCGCCCCCCGCCCCCACCGAGAGAGAGACGGAATATACCACGGAGGAGCGGAGCGAGGAAGTTCTTGTTTCCCTCTCCCAAGACAAGAGACGGAACAGACCAAGGAGAATTAAGCAAACCACGGAGAGGCAGGTATACCGAGGAGGAGCAAGCAAGCAAACCACCGAAGCAAGCAGACCACTGGAGCACGTAAACCACTGAAGCGAGTGAATCAAAGAGAAGCAAGTAGACCAGATCGAGCGCAGCGAGGCC
>JAPFUF010001452.1:0-12310 GCA_030780645.1 Aschersonia sp. MBC 508 | reverse complement strand
AAGCTGCAGAGCGCCGCTAGGCTTTGTTGAGTCTTCGTCTGGTCAGGAAGGAAGGGGCCGGGTTCAGAGCGGGAGGTCCAATGTACATGTACTCTGCGATCCGTGCCCCGTTTGAGCGCAGACCAAGAACTGGAGACCAAGGGGAGAACTAGGGTGTACTTCCTCGAGGGTTCCTTGTCGTGTTCCACGGTGCTTCTGTTTCGAGGAGCGATTGATCAACGGCGGCGCAGAACAATCATGTATATACTTGAGTTGATGGCGGCGGGCATTTCCATCCAGGAAAGCCATGTCTTCTTGATCAAGGTCCCAAGGATCGGGACAACGACGGCAGCGGCCAGGGCAATAACAAGCGATTGCTCTGTCGGCGGATACCGATCGTCCTTTCAGCCAGACGAACACCCAACCCAATGCTGGCTGATTGAACGAAATGCAGTTGCCTGAGAAGCCAATTAAGCACGCGGGTGGATGCCCTTGGGGGCCTGTCGTGCAGCAGCGACGCCTGACACAAGACTGTGCTGTGCTGGTGTCGTGCCTGGGTGCCTGGGTGCCTGCGCCTGCGCCCGGGACTGGAGTCTGGCCATTGCTGTCAGTCGATGGTAGTAGTGGCCACGAGTGGTGGTGGTGTGGTGGTGGTGGTGGTGAGGAGGAGGGGGGGGGTGGTGGTCCTGGTGGCGGCCCCGGCCACTTCGCGCTGGCTGGGCCAAGCATGCCGAAGGCCTGGCAGCATTGACATGAGCCAGAACGTGGTGTGTGGGAGCCGGACGGCTTGTGGAGGCGGTTCGATGGAGACACAGGCTCGAGTCGGTGGGATTTCGAGTGGAGCCCATCGTCTTGCCAGGGAAGGAGAGGGGCGCGCGTTTTAACCCGGGTAGCTGTACCCCGTTCCCTCTGCGCCGGCCTAGAGATTGGAGTTCTGTACTTGCCCTGCACAGCATTGCACCGACGATATTGACAGCAGCAGAGGGAGAAACAGACATCATGGAAAAGACCGGACGCGCGGGCCCCGCCCAGGGCATCTGTCGCTGCCGATGGCACAACGACCTCTGTCGCAGCTGGCACGTCACCCCGTCGCAGTACATCTGTCTGACTGCTTGTACCCGGCCAACGACTGGGACCGTCCGTCTGTCGGGCAATTTGTTCCAGGCTGGCAGGGTCAACCTGTTCGTCAAGACTCGACCGAGCTGACAACTCATCTGTGTCATATGCCTGTTGCACCGGCCGAACCGACAGAATCGGGGAGAGGGGCTCATCGACGAACGCAGCCATCGGCCAGAGCCGCTGGCGTGTGTCGGACAGCAGCATCGTGCGATAGTCACCACACGTGCAATGGATGCGGACTGCAGCCATCATGGAAACAAGGAGATGCCGGAGCTCAGGATGAAATCCATCGGGGCCAACTCCGGCCCATATTTGGTCATTGCGTCGTCTCGCAGCTCGCAGCTGCCTCGAGCCCACCATCTTTCCATCACCGTTGTTCAGATTCTGCAGTGCCGTCTGATGCAGCGTCGGGATCCCATTGTCCTCGAGCCCCAACGGGCAGCCAGCCGAGCCTGGCCTGTTCGTCTTCGACGTGCCAATCCCACAAATTGCCCAGACGGCCCTCACTCATTCGGCTTCGAGCTGCAGACCTGGCCTGCGAAACACCTTGCCGCAGGAATATGATGGATGCGCATGCATGCTTGCTCCAACCCACATGCCTCCTTGTTGCATATCGTGTTTATGCGACTTGGACTGTTGCCTCAGATGCAAGTTCTTTGTGTCGTCAACGTGCAGCTTCGCCAAAGGGCGTCATTAGCTTGGCGCTGGGGTGGAACCATCTCTCTCCTCAGGAAACCCAACATGGCCCTTGGGTAAGGACTTGGAGTGGCTAGGCTGACCCGCCCCGTCTTGACATGAATAGGCCACGCAAGGCAGCAGCGAGCTCGGGTCTACTCAGACCACCGCCATGAAACGTGCCCGACTAACAAACGCTTGGCTCGTTACTGTTCAGGCCAGCGCGTTGCGGCCTCGCTCCTTGACTGTCGACTTGGGTCGCGCGACAGTGTTAGAATCTTGTCTCCGGCAGAACGGCCCCCGGCACAATCATAATGTGTCTGCCCCGTGGACTTGATGTTTATTTTTGGCGTATTTTCTTCGGACAGCAGCTGGGGTGTTCCATTATGCACGGCCAATTGTGCCTCTCCCTTCTTTGAAGACTGACTAGCAGAGACGGGGAAGTGGGGCTTGCCAGGCCTCGAAGCACTCACACTTCTCCTCAAGATGCGCACTCTTGCGTAAATCCCAGCAGCGAGTGAACCTCGCCAAGGCGGCCGCTTCGCCGCCGCGCGAACCCGTGGGAAGAAGTTGTCTGACCAGTGTCCATCTGTCGCACCGTGATAAAGAATGATCCAACAGGGCCAGCGCGCAGCATGCCAGGTGACGGAAGGCTTTATGCACAGGCCCGACGGGCGCCCTCTGTGGTTGGCCTGTGACGGAGTAGATGGGGGGGGAGCAGGGGGGGGGGGGCCAGGAAACGACAGCTCGCCCTTAACCACGCAGTGGGCGGTTTGGATGCATCCAGCCAAGCCCACACTGTCGTTTGGGGGGGGAGAGCGCCCGTGCCGCCCAACACCGAACCCGTTTGGGGTGGGATCATCTCATCTGCGCCGTCGGCCTTTTCTCGTCTTCGACCACCCCGTTGCGCGACCCTCAACGTTGTCGTAGACCCTGTCGTGAAGCGGAAAAGGCCGAGAGAATGAGCTTTGTACATGTCGACGAGTAACGCAAGCTTCTGGTGGCCTCTGAATCATACATCCTCGGAAAAGGACTCTGACTCTATTAATGTTTCGCTTAGCATGTCAGTCTACTTCACCCTGTGCCCGGCTTTCACGTTTGTTCCGCTCTGACCCAGTGACCAAGCTATTCATATCGTCCAGAGATCATCTGGGTATATTAACCAAAGGGGCCTGAGTCGTCGCGTTTGTAGTCTCTAGCATGCCAAACGCAGCAAATGTCAGTGTTTGGGAGATAGTGCCACTAGCTTTCCCCGGAGGATTCGACGTCGGTCCGACAAACTGGCAATCGCTACACCAAACAGGAGTTGGGCAAAAGGCGTATGTCTAGCCGACAGACCTAGTCCCCGAGATGGCCTCGAATTAATTCAAAAGCCGCCACGGCGCACAGAAGGCGACAAGGCTTCCCGGCAGAAAGGAACTGGCTCAGCCGGGCCCATCGCCATCCATTGCGCGACACCTAGGAACAGCTCTCTCCAATGGTGGGTCAACCCGCGAACCAACTGCATCCGAGGGTTGAGCCTAGGCGGAGCATCGGGGTCGGATTGAGAGGCCTTGAACCTTGTCTCAAGTTTGGTCCACGCCATCTTTCTCGACGGCTGTAGACCTCTTCGCCTCCCTCTCTGTTGGCCTTGCTTTTGGGATGCTCATGGCCATTAGCCCAGACAGCAGGGCACGGAAGTCTTGCTTGGCCCTTGAATTTGTCAATTGGCCTTGAGCACTTCCTGTCGCTCCCTGCCTGCATATATCATATTGAACGCGTGTGATCAACGAGCCATGCTCTTTCGCTCTCGCAGGGTCTCCGGTGCGGATCACAATGCTTGCCACACTGCACGTTGACCAACAGGTTCCCACATCTGGGGATGGAGGATCGCGTCGCGCCCCCAGTTGTAGGTGTCAAACTTTGCATTTTAGCCGCCAAACTGTCCAGTGGGCGGCAGCCTGGGAAAAGGGCGGCCTGGAGCTTAGAGACAGACTTATGAACGCAAAATATCTATTGCGCGGCGACGATTCATTGTGAACCTTGGTTGATCTCCGGCGAATGCTCAATTCGTCGGAGCACGATTCGGCCATGTACACAAAAGCGCCGGCGTGTTCTGCAAGCAACCCGGTCCGTTATGATACAGGTCCACCATATGCAACTGGCTTGAGTGGGAAATCAATATGCTGCGAAGGTAACGCCGTGCTGCAGTAAGGTATCACTAGAAATAACATTAAGCATGCAGTGATTCAAGTACCTCAAAGGCGTGCCTCTCGTACTTTTGTGCTGCATCGAGTGCGTATGAGTAGCTGGTCCTCAAGGGGCAAGAGCTCGATCAAGTGCCTTTGACGAAGTTCTCCCAAAAGGAGCGACTGAAATGAGCATGTAAGACGGGCCTCACGGGCCGTTGTCATGAAAGCACTCTGCTCTGTGTCACTCGTCTCGGCCGCAGCGTCGGGAACGAATGAGTCAGGGCATTCCTCAGGAAGCTTTGGGCGGTCTGCCGCCACGATCATGTTATCAAGTCCACGAAAGATCTTCAATCAATCTCAGGGGAAATATTCATCCCAATTCTGAAGGGGGGGAGGACCCCGGGGCACCCAGTGTAATTGGTCTGGTCGCACATTGGCCAAGTGCAGTCAAGTAAGCCATTCGAGGCCCGACCACCCCCTCAGAACATAGCATAGCTCATCGACAAAGCTTGGCCATAGTACATGATCAAAAGTAGGTATTTGTAAGATCCAAAATCGGACGACGTGTCCAGAACGACCCTGCTTGACGTAAGCCAAGGTAACCTGCCTCGCAGTAAATCTCAGCGTAAGACTTGTCAGCACAAAGCGGCGCTCAAAGTTTCTCAGGGTGAACTTTGGGGAGAAATACCTGGACTCGATGAATCGGATCTTGTTAAGATTGATGTCCAAATGGCATGAGCGATCGACAGTCGAGATACTTTTGGCGAAGCCAGCATCGGAGGCAAGGGCCGAGTGGTAAGTCTAGATCATCGACGAGAGCGAATAACTGCCAAGGCGCCATGCAACGCATTATTATCACTTGGATCAGGCTGTCGGAGACAGCGGGCATCCCAACTCAAGCTTTGAGACGAAGCCGACGCTGGTAGACAAGATGCAGACAACGAAAAGCAAGGACATGGATGTGCAGGATCTGCCGCTGCCAAAATGCAAAGCGAGCATTGAATTTTGTCCTTCGTGGGCCGTTGGGTTCGATCTGAGTCGCTGGATCCCGGGTGATAGATCCAGCGTCATCGTATTGAGTGGTATGCCCGCAGTCAGACAAGGATTCTCGGATGATCTCAGGGTTCGGGTTGACAGCTGACTGCCGGCGTAGAAGACAAACTGTGAGAGCTTAGCGTGGAGACGCCGATGTTGCGTCGTTACTGGTTCCAGACCAGATCAACTTCACTATTATGTTATGGCAACGTAGAGATGGTGGTCCAAGTATCGTGAGAGGCAAGCACCGCATCGCGTGCGCCTGCCAATTGCACGCCAGGCTGCCAGGTTGTAGGGATGTGCCTGGATTGGTACCGAATTGGTTGGCAAGTTGGAAAAGCAGATGGCTTTTTTTATGACGGGGGGTGTCATCGCTCCTTCCCTACAAACGCCACCCGCACATACGCCACTCTTTCTTAATCAAAAAGAAGTGAAACCTACCGGCTTTCTCGTTGTAATTACGAAGGTACGACGATATCAAACGTAACAGCGACACGGTACGCATCATTCAAAATTGGGCGAACCTCTGCTCACCGCGCCACCGTTCGGTAATGGTTAGTGAACAAAGAACGACGTTGCATGGCTTTCGCTGACAATGAAGCGCCTCGTCTTGGCATCAATTGTGCGAGTATCCAGTAATACCACCTGCTCGGCCTTCTAGAAGCAGACCCGTGCCTTGTCTCAGCCCACCGCAACGGGAGCAGCGAAACCTTTTGGCTCTTGCCACATGGCAAATCCGGCTATTCGTCTTCTTGCCATTTCAATCGCAACATGTCTCACGACGCCGTCTCGGCTGCATCGGCGGGCCCGGGGTTCGCCGCTGTACCATGTGCACCTTTGCTGAGCCTGTTCACCAGAGACCGAGTCGTCGGACAATCTTGTTTCGCGTTGATAGAGGCTTGAGCGATGTGCGATATATGCAAATCAGGTGAGGACTGCTTCTGTAAGTCATTGTCATTCATTAAGTGCCGACGCTGTTCGGCCGAGTACTTGGTCGCGCAGCAAAGGCGGCCGTGATCTTAAGCTTGACTGAGGCAAAAGCTTCCCAGAGGCCACAGCCATGCCATTTGCCTTGGCCTCGGCAAAACGACGGCACAAGATCATCAAGTCCACTGCATGGAGCACCCGGCTTTTGTATTTCGCAGTGAGACGCCATTTGCGCATACGCCCGCAGCTACTGTCACAAGATCAGTTCCAGGCCGTTGGAACATCGGCCCTTCATGTCTCATTACTCCAGTCCGGCTGGCCTCGGGGCGGAAAGCTATGCGTCAAAGGCGGGTCCAAGCATTCAGACGAAAGTATCCTAGTGCCTGCTCAGACTGACGCTAGGTACTCGCCTTTGGTCGAAATACCGTTCGTTCACGATATCAATAGGAATACGGATACTCCATACTGTAGGTAATTACGGCAGCTACTAGATGGTTTCACCGGATCGGCTCCACATCGGTCTCCAGCTCGGCTCGACTGGCCATGCCTGCTCACTCTGCCAACGGGGAGGAAAAGTGGATGGAGGAGCCAGCCAATTGGAGCCAGAGTATCGGCCCTATCTCCACAAGCTGACAATCTACAATTTCCAATCGAAACTGCGACTAATCACACAAGCATAACAGGCACAAGAAAAATTTTCCTCCGCCCCGAGTTTTTCCTAGCTCCCACCGAGAAACGCATCGCATCTGGATCATTCATACTTTTACAAACTACAGTCGATGTTGGGCACTAATTGAGGCTGCCAAGCCTCGTCAGGATTAGTGTCCTCGTTTCCCTGCATCAGCTCACAAAGTCAACTCGCATCAATCGGCACTGGATCTGCATATCGTTGCCGCTCCGCGTTGCCAGATCATCTTTGAAACAGCAGCCGCTCGAATTTGAGCCCTGCCAACGCCCGATGCTAGAAGCAGATACAGCGACTTCTCGATCGATCAAGTGATCAAGGTTGATTCTCTTACGAGAGAGTAATGTGAAAACTTTTGCTCCGTACCAGAGCTTTCGCGGGCACACGTTGGCGAAGGAAAGAGAAGGAGGGAACCAAACTTGCCAGATTGTGCAATGTTTCACGCATTGCACATCGACATTCTCCGTCATCATCTCCCATTGGCATGAATGTTTTCGCACTGGCATAGAATGATTTTCATCCACTCGTTGCTGGGCACCCGGTCTAGAGATGACGTCTTGTTCATTTTGGACAGGCCGGGAATCAGCTGTAGTGACATGTGTCTTTTTCATCTTTTTGTCCGCGATCGACGGGATTACTGTCTTTGCCATACCCTTGTAAACAATGTTAATCATTCACCAAGTCATCTCCGTGCCACGAAACATAGCTTATATGGCTTGTGAGAGCCGTACTCTTATGCGCCCGGTGTGATCGTAAGGCAACCTCGTGGTGCGAACTGTTTGCACGCGATGCTGCGGCTCTGCTCACTTATCAACGCTAGACCTTTCGCCAATTCGTGCTTCAGGGTAGGTCGCTTGGCTACCAGACGCATACAATTCAGTCATTTGGTGAGCAAATCTATTGCGCAGAACCAAAGTTCGTCGTTCAATACTGCCTGTGACTGCGGTGCTAATGCCCTGAGGTATTGATTAGCCGAGATGGTAAAGTGACGCAAAATTCTCCAACGGGCACCACTTTGTCGTCGTGAGATCCTGCGTGCTACGGAATCCATCGAAACCGTTGAAGCTCTGATACGCCTTCACCATCAGCCACGGCGATACAATGACGACTCTGACGGTAGCAAACGACGCGACGCGACGCGACGCGACGGGCCTCTGAACTGATGAGCCTGCACGCCGAGGCACGAAGAAGCACAAGAATATCAGAAGAGTTCCCGTGTGGTTCAATTTCCATGTTTCCGCCCGAGAGATCAAACGGAGCGGAGCGGGCGCTACAGGGTAGGTCTGAATTCGGTCTGAATTCTCCATCTTGGAGAATTCATACAAATTCCACCTTCACCTGCTGAACTATTTCGACCAATTCTGTAGGTACGTGCACATTTGGCGCTATTTGGAGCGCGCGCAAGATGCTACGTCTTATCATCTGCCCTTTCAATATGTGCGGGGGACCAAGACTGAGCAATGATCGGTGGTTACACACGCCAAGCAACACTCGGATGGACTGGTCGTGTCAGTCAAAATATCAAATGCCGAGAATTGGGGTTTCCCTCTGGCTTCAGGACCGCAGCTCATGGAATGAACCAGTGGCCTCTCAGCCGATTGCACTTCGCTATAAGGAGGCAGTGACGACATGATGGCCGTCAAGTACGCAACGGGAGGCAACAATGTAGACGAAGATGATGGACGCATATGCGGCCAGTCACAGCGTCGGAAAGCGACGAATAGAAGGATGAGAACAACGTTCTGGGCGCGGCCTCCAGACCGAGCAGTGAATACCTACCTCGGCAAGCTTGTTCACCGATGGCCTCGCATATGGAGTACAAGGCCGCGTTACACGTCCGTACGCAGCTGACGTTCAAAGGCGCCCCCCCCAATTCCTCTACAGGCCGAAATGAATGGGCAAGCGCGGGAACAACTTCAATCAATGTCGATACGTCTGTGATTCACGACCCAAGCCAGCTGAAGCAATGTCTCAGGACTGCATTCTCTGTGAAGATAAAGAGAATAGCACCGCAGCGAGTTCACGCAATCTGGACAACCTTGGATGCGGGAAAAGACCCGGAATGTCTTTAGAGAAGCGGTCAATGAGGCATGCATACGCCGATCAATTTTCGAGATGGGATCAAAGGCTCGGCGCAAGTTCGCCGATGCCTGAAGACCAGACGAGTAAAGTTTGACTAAGCCTTCAAGACCAGTCTGCACACGCACGGTCCAGGATGGGCCCTTGGGGTTGTCACCCGCATGGGTGCATCTGTAGCTCTCATTTCAAGATGTTTCTGCAGACGAGGTCGCGTTTTCTGTTTGCTATCAGGATATTGATGCCGTCCAGGGATACCTCGTCAGTGGTAAAGCCACCGGTCAGTAGGGTCAGTAGTGCCGACGCGTGGGCTTGAGAACGGGAGAACCAGCTCTTTTCCATATCAAGGGAAAGGCTTTGTGCAAAGGCGACAACCTTTCCAACTCATCCCCAGAGTATGCGAGACGCAGTCGGCTTTGGTCTACTTCAAGGTGTGGCTTGTGCTGGACCCGATGGGGACTTGGGTTTCAAAAATACGACGCCGATTTTGTGTCTTGCTGCACGTAACCCTTAGCTGGCGACTAGACGCGTTCTTTGGCGGACACCTTCGGTATTCTCCCTGATGTACTTCACGACACTCGGTTCCGACGAAGGCCGTGACGTGAAAAGCTGAGATGAAATCGAACATGGGGCTCGCAGTTTCGACACCGACTTCATTCGCAGCGTCAAGGGATACATAACCAGGTTTGCTTCCATCGGCGAGACGCCCGTCTAGAATGCTATGTAGACGCGCCGTGCTATCTTGAGCAAAGGGGACTTTGAGTGACAGTGGTCGAAGCACGAACATTGCAGAGTCATATGCAGCTGGTGTCTGCAGGGCGTTGCTGATAAGGCAGCCTGCTGCCATTGGATCATCATCGCAGGACCAGACCAGGACAGACTGAGCGAATGGCTGCATGAACAATCAGGTCGCCGACATCCCTCCTGCAGTGCGTCATCTCGTCTGCGTCGCTACGTTGTATGTATATACTTCGTGCATCGTATCTGTTGCAGCGGCAGACGACATGCGCTCTCACGACTTGTCCAGAATGAGGGATGACGCAAACCGAGGTCATGGTTGAGAGACTGAAGGTCCAGCCGCACTGGGATTATTGAGTTACAGCTAATGAAGTCGCTGAATCCAACGGGACACTCCATTTGCCTCTTGATTGCATGATGAGAACTGTGATGGGTGACTGTGCAGGATATCCTAACGGAGGATGTGCAGGATGTTTCAAATCAAGACCACTTCTGCAGCAAGTGCGGCAGCCAGTAAGACAGAAATGCAAAGAAAGCGGGGTGTAAAGAAGGAAGATGAAGAAAGCAAGGCAGGTCAGAAACATGATCAACGGGAAGGAAGGGGAAGAAAAGGAGAGGGAGAAAGGAGTATGCAGAGGGGAAAGAGAAGCAAAGCACAAGAAGCACGGAAAAAACACCAAAATTCGTCACGTCTGGTGTCAGCTGTTTCAAGGCATGAAGATCATGCCGTGGTGCGCTTTACAGTGTGCACTGATTACTCGAGACGCTGGTTGGAGACTGGTGATCAAAAAGACATTAGCCGTCAACCAGATATGGATGTCTCCAGTCGCCGAGCGGGTAATATCAAGGACTCATATTCCGTCGTGTCAACCGAACCGGTTTGTCGGTCGAGTGCGGGTAGAGAGAGAAGGAGAGAGGCTTGCTCGTGCTCTGCCACGCCGCCCGCTTCATACCTCTCGGCACCAGGTGGCAGGTACACAAGATCGGCAGGGCAGGGGAAATGAGTAATCAGGCGGTGGGCCGTTGCGCAACCGTTTGAGGATGGGAGGGAGAGAAAAGAAAGAAAGGTTTGGTTGGCTCGACGCCGAGACGGGAACAAATCATCGAGTGATGCCTTTTCGATGCCGCCTGTGCTCGAACCAATGATTTGACGCTCAGCTATGGGACCGGCCGAGTCTCAATACGAAAGTGTCGATGGCTGCGTCCACTCCCGATTCCCGCCTGCTTTTCGCACGCCAGAACGTGCAGCACGCAGCAAGGTTGGTCGGTCATCGGGAGCGGATCGCTTCGATGGTGCATCCACCTTCGACGGGAGCTGGGATGTTTTTTTTCACCCCTCCCAAAAGGAGCACTAAGGTCGAATCTGGCCATCGGGACACCAGTAAACATGTCGCGGCGTAACATTGCATACTCCGTGCGGCGCATCCAAATCATACAGACTCTCGTGCTGATCCCGACCAGATCGTTGGCCGGAGAAGGGGGAGGGGGGTTTAAATGTCCAACCAGCCCACCCCAGGATGCATCTCGACGGGAGACCGTACGTGTGCTCCCTCATCACTGAGGGATCCGGTCATGCGCGATGATGATTCGACGTGCTTTGAATCACTAACGTCACAGTCACAGACAGTGTGCCGAAGCGGGGGCGGGCGCCAGCGAGTGGGCACACAGGACACAAGAAAAACCGGGAAAAAAGAAACCAAGAAATACCTAGGTTGTCAAGGAGAAACATGTGCACGCTGTATGGTATAGAGCGACAGGGCCACACAGAGCGGCTGGAGAGGATGAGAACGCGGCGGACGGCTCGGGCGATAATATCAGACGGCTATTCGCTGGGATGCGGACTAAGCGCGGGTTGAAGCCGGCGACACAGCGGTGGGAAAAAGTCGATGATGAGAACAAGTCGGCGACGAGATTTCGATCATGGACCCAGGCCTGGGCTGGGCTGACGACCAGGGTATGGGCTGCGGCTGCGGCTGCGAGTGGCTCCTTCCCTGGCCGTCCCGCAGCTGCGGTGCTGTTCCCCCGGTGCTTCAATCTATCGATGCTCCATTCTCCGTGCTGCATGCGCGAGTGTGTGCGTGATTGTCAGAGGGCGAGGTGTGTGTGCAGTACCGGTACCATTTTGTGTGTGATGGTGATGGGCATGGGCGATTGGCATGATATCTCGGCCTGTGTTCTCTTGATCTCTCTCTCCTCCCTTGACTTGCTTTTGTCTCTTGCTTCCAGACCCCGTGCGTGCATGGATAGGGACAGCCGAAAGCCTTATGTGCATCATACTTTACGTTGGGTACCTATGTAGTAGGTACCTTGTCTTCCGGCCATGCCATGTGCATCCCCGCGTGCCTGCCTGATTGCTTGCTTGCTTGCTTGCTTGATTGATTGAAATCGAGGACACATCTTACTTGACATTCTACACCGAGTTGCAGGGCCTAGCAGCCATCGAGCAGCCTGAGGCTAGCTGATCGATACCTTAGCCCGCTGTACGCTCGACTGGACGATGTCCGGCCTCCAACTTCGTTGCTCTTCCTAGGCGGCCCCCTCTTCCCCTTCAAATGATTACGGGCAGCTCTCAACTCGGTCCTCCGCCACACACCAGCGCCACGCCCCTCCCTCCAGGCCAAAGGCTCCCCGCGGTTCGCTCAACTAAACCCACGAGCTCTGCCCTCACAACGCCCTGGGCCCGTCACAAAGTGCGCGAGGTCTTCTACGAAGCCTGCTCTCCTTTGCGTTCAGCCAGATTGTTTGAGCATATCTTATTTCCTCTCCTCGTATGCCCGCTGAGGACGACACGTCTTGTCTTTTCTATCGTCGCTTTCTTGCATACCTCAGCCAACCCATAACCCTGCAACGCCACTTAATCATTCTCGGCATGCACTGAACAAGCAATTCGCCACAATAGGTGCTT
>JAPFUF010001451.1:0-14487 GCA_030780645.1 Aschersonia sp. MBC 508 | reverse complement strand
GCCCATGAAGCCACCACTCAAGAGACACTCGTGTGCTTCGTGAGAGAAAACAAAGACTCTGGGTGGGAGACATACGCATCTAGAGAGAAAGTAGAGGGCACTGTCACCACACACACAAAAAAAAGGGACTAAAAGACGGCCATGATGCGTGACAGTGTCATCTGAGCGAAACCACATAAGTCATTAAAAAAGAAAATAGGAAAAAAGGCTGGTGAGCTCTTTTGCGTGTCGCTATGAAAAATGTATGCCCTCCTCGTTAAAGGCAAATAGCAGGCGCAAAAAGTCAGTCTCGTCGCACTTGCCGGACCGCTTGTCGGCCAGCTCCGTGACGTCCTCGAGGACCTTGCGTATCTTTTCGCGCACCAGCTCGGCGACTTTGGTCTTTTTACGCCGGCTCTTTGTCTTGGGCGTCGCAGCGGCACTGCGTTTTAATTCCTTGAAAAAGTCTGGCGCATCGTCGTCATCGTCGTCGTCTTCGTCATCATGACCGTCGTCTACCACGTCCACGTCCATGCCATCCGCGGCCGCGGCTGCCTCTTCTTCCCCCGTCGTCGTCGCATCCATGGTATCGTCTGCCTCGGAGTCGTCGACGGGGATGCCGTTGAGGGCGCACCACGTCCGATAGTTCTTTTCCACCATGGCCAGGACTTCCCTGGTGCCGAGCCAGCTCGCGCGCAGGGTCTTGTTCTTGCGCACAAAGCACACGCGCAGCAGCCCGTCCCACTCGTCCCAGCTGACGTTGGGGCGGTCCTTGCCGACCTTGGGCTCGATGCGCACCACCGACGACTCGACCTGCGGAGGGGGCCGGAAGTTGTTCTTGCCGACCTTCATGATGTGGGTGATCTTGGCCCAGAACTGCGCGTTGACGGATATTCGGGAGTAGAGCGGGTCGCCGGGCCGGGCTGTGAGGCGGAGGGCGAATTCACGCTGGAACATGAGGACGGACGTGCGTGGCGGGTTGGGCATGGCGAGCAGTTTGAAGACGAGGGGACTCGAGATCTGGCGAGGCGTTGCCCCTTTTTGTCAGTGGATAATGAAGATCCTTTGCGCGAGAGACGGAGATGGAACGAGCGATGAAGCAAGCAAGCAAGCAAACAGGCAGGCAACAAAAGCAGGCAACAAGCAGGCAACAAGAAGACAGGCAGACAGGCAGGCAGGTAGATAGTACCTGGTAGGGTGTATTTGATATGCAGACGTCGAACTGGGGTAGTTCTGTCTTAATGACATCGCCTAGAATCACTTCCAGTTTTCTCTGCTCCGGCGTCCCCTGCACCCGCTTCGTCACTTCAGCCGCCATGCGCGGATCGAGCTCGACACATATGCATTTCTTGGCGCGTTCCAAAATGCGCACCGTCAGATTTCCTGTCCCGGGGCCAATCTCGAGGACCGTGTCGGTCGGTTTGAGGTAGGCCTTGTCGACGATGGCGTCTGAGACACCGGGGTTCTTTAGGATGTGCTGGCCGAAGTTGGTGTTGAACTTGAAGACATTGTTCTTGGCCGGAGCAGAGTGACCCGAAGCGCCGCCACTGCTTGGCTTTTGGTATGGCGAGCTGGATGCGCCGTTGCGCTTGGCCTGCTTTACTTTCCCCATCGCCCAAGACTGCGGTGTCAATGTGGTCGGAGGGGCGGGAATTTGAGACCGTGACGAATTGCTGGTGTTGCTGCAGGGAAACTTTTTTCTGGGGTCGTGGGGCTATCGATAAGGCGATTTTGGCATGTGGGGATCAGAGTGATGTGCGTAGCGTGTATTTTTTGCTGGTGCTGCTTTAGATGCCCGACGGAACAGTTTGTCTGGACCTTCGAAGGTCACTACTCTGCTGTTTCGTAGCCGTCGCGAGCCAGGCGCACAGACGATATTTCATATTCTTTCCTGGAACGACCCGCGTGTATTAGTTGAGAGCGTCTCCGCCGAATTTTGTCTCGTATCCTGATCCCGGCGCCTCGCGCCGACCGCTACCGAGAGCACCATGGCTTCCAAGCTAGACTTTCTTCACCAGCAAGCACCGGATAACTATGTCGCTGGTCTCGGCCGCGGTGCGACTGGCTTCACGACCCGATCCGATCTGGGTCCTGCGCGCGACGGCCCGAGCGAGGACCAAATTAAGGAGGCACTTGCCAAGCGTGCAGCCCAGCTCGGTCTTGCGCCAGACGGCAAGAAGAAGGAAGACGACGATGACGACGACGAGCGATTCCAAGATCCTGACAATGAGGTCGGACTGTTTTCTGGCGGCATCTACGACAAGGACGACGAGGAGTCAGACAAGATTTGGGAATGGATCGACACCCGTATGGACAGGAGGAAAAGACAGCGTGAAGCGAGAGAGAAGGCCGAGCAGGATGAGTACGAGCGCAAGAATCCCAAGATCCAGCAGCAGTTTTCAGACCTCAAGCGTGCCCTTGAGACCGTCACCGATGACGAATGGGCCAGCCTCCCCGAAGTGGGTGATTTGACGGGCAAGAATCGACGCAGCAAGCAGGCTCTGCGGCAACGATTCTACGCTGTTCCAGACAGTGTGCTGGCGGCTGCGCGAGACTCGTCTGAGCTGGGCACCACGGTTGCCGACGACGGCGTCGCATCCAACGCCACAGACAAGGCAGATGGCACAATGACCAACTTTGCGCAGATTGGAGCGGCGCGTGACAGAGTGCTGAAATCGAGGTTAGAACAGGCATCGCGGACGAGCGGAGACGCCACCAGCGGCAGCTCGACGAGCATCGACCCGCAAGGCTACATCACAAGTCTGAACAAGATGCAGATGAGTGAGGCTCAGGCTCAAGTCGGAGACATCAATCGGGTACGAGAGCTGCTGCAGTCTGTGGTGAAGACGAATCCGAACAATGCGCTCGGTTGGATCGCAGCGGCTCGTCTGGAGGAGCTGGCTGGCAAGATCGTCGCGGCCCGCAAGACCATTGATCAGGGGTGTGCGCGGTGTCCCAAGAGCGAAGACGCTTGGCTAGAGAATATCCGACTAAACCATGAATCGCAAAATGCCAAGATCATAGCGCGGAGAGCTATCGAGGCGAACAACCGATCTGTCAGATTATGGGTTGAAGCCATGCGACTGGAGAACATTCCCAGCAACAAGAAGAGAGTCATCCGTCAAGCACTGGACCACATCCCTGAATCAGAAGCATTATGGAAAGAAGCCGTCAACCTGGAAGGGAATCAGGATGATGCCAAGCTCTTGCTGGCCAAGGCCACCGAACTGATTCCCTTATCGGTGGATCTGTGGCTTGCGCTTGCCCGTCTCGAAACGCCTGAGAATGCGCAGAAAGTGCTCAACCGAGCCCGAAAGGCCGTCCCTACATCACACGAAATCTGGATCGCCGCTGCGCGGCTCATGGAGCAGCTAGGACAGACGAGCAAGGGCAACGTCATGACGACAGCGGTGCGCGTCTTGGCCAAGGAGTCGGCCATGCCCAAGAGGGAAGAGTGGATAGCCGAAGCCGAGAAGTGCGAGGAGGAAGGGGCCATCATCACCTGTCAGAACATCATCCATGCCACGCTCGGCTGGGGGCTTGACGAGGATGACGATCGCAAAGACACGTGGATGGAGGACGCCAGGGCCAGCATCAACCGGGGCAAATACGATACGGCGCGGGCGATATACGCCTACGCGATCCGCGTGTTCTACAACAGTAGGACACTTCGGATGGCGGCGGCCGACCTGGAGAGGAATCACGGCACCAAAGAGTCCCTGTGGGAGGTGCTCGAGCAGGCCGTGGACGCGTGCCCGACCAGCGAGGACCTGTGGATGCTTCTGGCCAAGGAGAAATGGCAGGCCGGCGAGGTGGACAATGCCCGGCTCGTGCTGAAGCGCGCCTTCAACAAGAACCCCAACAACGAGGACATCTGGCTCGCGGCCGTCAAGCTCGAATCCGAGACGGACAATACCGAACAGGCCCGGAAGCTGCTCGAGATTGCGCGCGACCAGGCGCCGACGGACAGGGTCTGGATGAAGAGCGTCGTGTTCGAGCGCGTCCACCGGCAGACGGAAACAGCGCTCGACCTCGTCCTGCAGGCGCTGCAGCTCTTCCCGGCGGCGCCCAAGCTGTGGATGCTCAAGGGACAGATCTACGAAGACGCCGGCAAGATCGGCCAGGCGCGGGAGGCGTACGGCACGGGCGTCAAGGCCGTGCCCAAGTCGGTGCCGCTATGGCTGCTCTACTCGCGCTTGGAGGAGAAGGCCGGGCTAACCATCAAGGCGCGGTCCGTCCTGGACCGCGCGCGTCTCGCCGTGCCCAAGTCACCGCACCTGTGGTGCGAGTCGGTCCGTCTCGAGCGCCGAGCCGGCAACGCCGCCCAGGCCAAGGTCATGATGGCCAAGGCGAAGCAGGAGATTCCCAAGAGCGGCTTGCTGTGGGTCGAGCAGATCTGGCACCTTGAGCCACGGACGCAGCGGAAACCACGAAGTCTGGAAGCCATCAAGAAAGTGGACAATGATCCGCTGCTCTTTGTCGGCGTCGCCAGGATCTTTTGGGCAGACAGGAAGCTGGACAAGGCGCAGAATTGGTTCGAGAAGGCGCTGGTCCTGGACAGCGACAATGGCGACAGCTGGGCATGGTACTACAGGTTTCTGCTTCAGCACGGCACAGAGGAGAAGAGGGACGAAGTGGTGACCAAGTGCGTGCTGAGCGAGCCGCGACATGGCGAGATCTGGCAGGCCGTGGCCAAACAGCCGGCGAATGCGAGGAAGGGCACCGAGGAGATTCTCAAGCTGGTGGCGGCCGAAATGGAGCTGTCATGACGTTGAAACTGGGAGGTATACCGACAAATATCCGGCTTGCCCGGCGGCTGTCGATATTTCTGTTATACTCGCACCGAGGTGCTGTGCTGTGCTGTCAGGCCATATCACGGCCACACCAACCATGATCACACACTTTGCGCCGAATGGGATTACAGAAAAGAGATTGATTCCTCCACTCGACTCCCAGCAAAGGCCACCGAATTAGATGCACCATCCCCGCCGGTCCAATCATGCGATACAATAATCAACAACCTGCACTCATTTGCTGCCGCCGCCAAACCAGCTCGAGATGCCACTCTTGGCTTTGGCCGCCCCATCCTCGACCGTCTTGTCAAATTTGTCCACGGCCTTGATGGCTTCGGCCTTGGCGTCCTTGACATACGCTTCCGTCTGGCTCTTGAGGTTTCCGGCCTTTCGGTCAGCTTCGGACCACTTTTATTTTGGGCCGCGCATCGCGGATGACGTTAGCATAGGCACGGTCAAGTAGGCTCAAAAGAAGCTTTCAGAGATCTCGAATCTGTGTCTGAGAGGGGGGTGAAACGTACGGCTTTGTCAACCTTGGCACCAGCCTCTGCTCCGTAGTTTCTGAATTCCTTTTCTGCGCCGGGCTTGCTGCCGGGCAGAGCGTCTTTGACCTTGGCCGACGCCCTGTGCACATCGCCTGTGGGGGTTTTACCGCCTTGTGAGTACATGTGCCTCGACGTTTCATTGCCTTGCCTGTCCGATCCCGTGACTTGCGAGGAGAGAGGAGAGACGTACTTTCGAACTTGTTCTCAGCGGCCTTGGGATTTCCTCCGGCGCTGTAGAGGTAGTAACCGACACCGCCTGCGGCACCGAGGCCGAGGAACAGAGGTAGACGCGACCTGGACATGATGGCGATGGGAGAAGAAGGTTTCACGGTGAGCTCAGATGAGTGTGATTGCGTGTGTACAGAGTGGGAGGTGCAAAGTTGCAAAAGAGCGAGGTGTTTCTTCTTACGCGCGTGCGGAGAGAGAGAATAGAGAGGAAGCTATCGGCCCAGTGACGCGCCCCTCTTTTTTTTCCTTGGTCCTCCCTCTCCTTCCCTTTCCAGGGATTGCAACGGCTGGGCGTAGAAAAGGGAGACTATTGTTTAATTTTTTCCCCCTGCCCCATCCACTCGCTTCTGCTGCTGCTGCTGCTGCTGCTGCTACGTACCAGTGCTGTTGGCTCATCAGTTGGCTGGTCCGGCGGCGCATGACGTGACCTGAGCTTCTGGGAAAGGCTTGAGGGGCGCGCGGCCGCACAATGACAGCTGCTGTGGGCTGCGGCGCTGATTCGTCGGCAGGCCGTGTGATGACGTAGGTGAGTCTGGGCCGCAGCGGGGCCCAATCGTTCCTTCCCCAGATCGAGCAACATCGGGCCCGGAGCATGAGCTACGGTAAACCGGGTATGGAGAGGAGAGCAGAAATAGATGGGGTCCCTGTCCATCTTTTCTCAGCACAGCACCCAATCCTTTCTCCATTGGCTGGCTGCGACGGGGCTCTTGACACCATCTGAGCATTCCGCAGGCTGTGAAGCTTGAAACGAAATTGCGCGCATATATTTCCATGACTGCCATGGATATTATGTAGTCGGGCAAAAATGTCGACGCTGCGTAAGAGGTGTGAATTGTCTGTTCAAGTCCTTAGGTAGTTAGTGCATTGACCGGTCTTTTTAATTTCCCTCTCTCTCTCTCTCACTCCCTCTCAATCTATGCCTGCCTGCCTGCATACGATGTCCAAATCGCTATACCAGCTTGTGCTCTTTTGTACCCTTATCTTCTCAAGGCTACTCTGGCAGACCAAATTGTCACTTTGCGTGTCGACTTCTCCCTGGCCTTGTATTCGGATGGCAAGTTGGCCCTGAATAGCTCACCTCCTTTTGCCAAAATGTCCCATTGACGGTGGGCTCATCGGTCGGGTCGCGCCAATTTTGGCGCGACCGTTGCCTCGCGTTGGACAAACGACAAGAGAAAACACCATGCTCATCCTTGGTGGTATTCGTTGCCCATGCTCGTTCGACTGGTATGGGCAACGGCGCACGGGCGCCACTATGTTTGTAATGAACTCAAGTAGACTATCTAGCTGGGCGACGTCCGCAACCCCAATCTCGCCAAGCACAGTTCTGATGAACTCTAGTGCTGTGTGAACTCATCCTCAAACGCTGGGCCTTCGGTTCAGTCTTTGAACGAAAGACTTCGTATTCGATATGTGTGCTAGGCCTTTTGCCGAGGGTCACCGCCGTGAACTGCGAACAGCTTCGAAATCTGGAATCGTTTGCCCTCTTGGTCATTCCGAGCAGGCTCTTGATATTCTGCGAGTGACAGCAAGAAGCGCGCTCACATCACTCGGCGTGCCTACCATCAGTCGTTGGGCTTCGAACTATGCTGCAGGAGCAGCTTGACCATGTCCCGATGGGTAATGGCGAGTCCGTCATGTTTGTATAAGACATCTTCGGCAACGCAAGCGTGCGTGAACAAGGCGTGCTTCTTGGTCTGACCATGTGTGTCGTTTGGAAACGTTGGCGCCATTGCCAATGCTCACGATGGCCAGACTTCGACAAAGCCTTTCATGTTGAACATACTTGCGAGTGCCATGACATCGCAGATTCGCTCCGCGTTTGAACCGGACCTGTGCCCGGTGTTGACTCAGTGTGTTTTCTCCACTGCATCGGCGGCCCGTCAGTTGTCCCCCGTAAAGACATGACATGAAGGCTTTTCGGCTGAGCCAAGTATGCACAAGCCAAGGATAAGTTGACGTTGTAGAAAATAAAATCCACCTCAATGGGCTGAGTGTAAATCGTAGGCACAGTCAGAAAATCTCGTACCATTGTGTGTGGGACTTCGTGTCTATGGGACTCCACGCATGCCAGGACGACTCTGTATTGGATTGCTCATCGCACGCAATCCAGATCTGAGATTACAACAGACCCTTGTACCGGCTGACCAGTCTCCGCTATATCGATTGGCACTGGTAAGACAGTCATGGCCTTGCTTTCGTGCTTCAGCGCAAAGCCCGTCCCTTTACCAGCCCTAAAGGAAAACATCGGAATCTCTAGGGGCTTGGACGCCGTCGAGAAAGCTTCAACGCCCAGAGAAAGTACAAATCGTCTGGTATACTGAGTAGGTGGATGGTATTGCATCAGGTTACTTGGGTGGTCGCGAACTCGGCGCCGCAAATTTACCCCAAGACTCCGGACTTCTTGGCTAAGTTGTGACGCCCCTGCGGGCTTCAGATCCGGGAACTGCGCGGGTTTGCCCTGACCATGCAACGAAACGTAAGTGAGGACTCTAATATTCTTTCGGTCAACGATCACAGTATGAGCTCACAAAGAGTTTCAAAAGACCATGGAACCAGTGGTGGCCGACCTGAATTGGACAGCTTGACCTTCGATGAGCTGGCAAGCTCCTGGAGAACGCTCAGAAGCTGTTGGTCGTCTCCGTCGAACTTTTCAAGGCTGTCTGAAGAACACGGGTTTAAATCCACATCTGCGTACCAAATTTCGTTCGAACCGTGCAAGAGCAACGAATTTGACCAGCTGCTCAACTTTGACAAGGAGCAACTCAACGGCTGCACTTTCTCCGGCTGGCAGAACGATGTTGAGCATCTCTACTTCCCCGATCAGAAGCTCAAGAAGTGGGCTGCGGAACAGTTCCGACTGATTTTTGTATAGCCTTGGCAGCGTCTGAGAAGGAGAGGGGGATGATGTGAGGACACGAAGAATCTGCAGTTGCTCATGATCCTGGTCTGACTTTCTTCAATAGGGCTGAAAGGTGGACTGCTGTCGGCACGTACAGCCTGTAAGCGGCGCTTGATCATCTATCGGAGCGCTTGGAACGCTTTTCCTGCGGCATTGGCGTCGTATGCTTCTAATTCTCTGAGATTGCAGGAACTAGCGACTACTAGGGAAGCAGGAGCGGTCCAGGCTTTCAGGAGGGCTGTCACTCGGTTGGTATGCTCAATGTACTTCATCGGTGTCGACTTGCACGCCCATACTTTTCCCTGAAAGCGAAGGGATGCCGGTAGCTTGGTTCAGCCATCGTTTGAGAATTCTCCAGGGCGCAGCCTTGGGAATATTCGTCGTATCGGACAAGACTCCGCGGAGTGATTTCCGACGCGCAGACGCAATCCACTCGATCCGATCTGGCATGCGTGGGTAGTGCAAGAGGTTCAACACCTCTAGGAAAGCGGTGACTGCGGCCTGAAATGGCATATTGGACAGCAGGCTGACCACGGCTGACACATGTTCTGGTCGGCTCGACTTTGCCGGCCATATTTGCACACCATGGGCTACCTCAGGCTACCAATTCGTACAGGTCACTTATCTCGCAAATAACCTGGAAACTACCATACAATCGTGGAGCGTATAGCTCAAGGCAAACATCAATACCAAAACGGGAATGATGAGATCCTTGTCCAGCCCTCGTCTTGCTGCTCGTTCTCCCCGTCACAGCTTACAGACGCTGACAGACACAAGCGCTTGCTTGACCCTTCTGTGATTGCAGACTAAGGCTGCGAGAGCCTTTCGCTGCGTTTGACGCTCCATTTTGGCGTTGGTCGGATGAAGCCTCAGCCGCTTGAGCATGCAATTGAGGCCGGGTTAATTTCCCTTTATGGCACACACAACCGTCGGGAGGGAGCAAAGCTGAGTCTTTGTTACGAAACAAGAGGCTCTGCTTCGTTTTCGTTCAATGCGGTCCACTGTGCCGACTTCTGCCGGCTGAACGCGCGTACGATCCAACGAAAGGCCAACAAGTAGAACATGCGTCGCACAAGCAACGTTCCGAGGAAGACGGCCTAATGAAAGTTGGGATAGCTGGCAGCTGAGATGCAAGACAAACGCTGGTCTCGATTGCCATCTTGCCCCTCTTTTCAGAAAATACAGCCCCTTTGCCCCTGTGAAGTATTGGCAGTTGGACAAGGTCCACGCTCAGCTGAAGAATGTGGCGGCAGCCACCGCCAACGATGCTGACAGCGACGTGCCGACCCCGGAAAGTTCAAATTATTGTCTCGATAGCCTCAGTGACACAAAGACTATTGATATCAGATCAGTTGCTCTATCATCAACTGAAGAGAAGGACGGCGAACGGAGCGGTCGTCTGCCGAGATCCAACATGAAGCCATACTCACTACCTAAGCTCATGGGTATTTTTATGCCAGCATCCCAACCCACTTTCAAAACCTGCAAACCATATCTGAGATCACCCATTGAGAACCCATCCAAATCACGATTATTGCATCCTAATTCGAGTCAGCATGACGGCTCAAATGACACTTTGCGTTGAGCGCTCCGCGCTGCCAGTATATGACAGGCCCAAATCTCATGTCAGAATGCACTGGGCGTCAAGCAAGAACAGTCCATACTGGCAGACCGGACGCGAGGATCAAATACGCGTGCTCAAGTCGAGTGATCTGAATTTTACGGCAAAGTTTGAAGCCGTCGAAGGGCCAGACGATTTGAGCCTGCCATCGACTACTCCCGCCGTGTTGCGAGGCTATCTTGAGACAGATGACAATGGTCTTGAGACTGAGCCTTGCACAGAGGATGTGCCGCTGGATTGGTCCGTCGCGCAAGGATTCGAGTGTGAAGGAGCGTTCAAATCACCACGCACACATCTCTCCTGGGGCCTCAAGGGGACAATCCATTGGTCATTAGTCCTTTCTGACTACGAAAATCGTCGCGTGGAGATTTCCAAGAATGTCGTGGAGCTCTACTTCATTGCTACCGAAAATCTGCAAGAATTCCATTTTGCCGGATTGCCGGCCAGTTTCATGCGCAGGTTTCTACTCCCTCTGCGACGTATGACCGAAGACGGGGATATCAAAAGCTTCAAGGATGAGACTTTGGGCCGGGACATTCGCGACAGCGAGCAAGGGTGGCTCGACTACGTGATTGACAAGATATACTTCCAATCAAGCACAAGATATGATTCCTGGCAGTCCAACAACTCTTACTTCCAGGGCGGCAGGAAAGGGAATGCGTTACGCTTTGATCACTGGGTCAATGACTGTGACGAGAAGCAGAAACACACTCTCAACTGCTACGACTTGGCTGCACTGGTGCAAACCATTGTGCCCCTCGGGCTTGGGAGTACAGACCGTCGTCTGCAAATGAAGTCCATGAGCCCCTTTGGGTACATCAACGACACAAACTTGATTGGATGGGGTCCATGCAATAGTCCTCTCACCACGAACAGATCGAAATTCTTCGAGGAATACGAACGCAATGATCTAGGCCGCACTGGCTTCGGCAGCCATGTCTTCATAACCATCCTGCCGAAGTCTGCGCGGGATATCAATGGACCTACAGAAATGGTCTTGGACGCAACGTGCAGGCCCCAGCAAAGTGCGCACTCAGGCCGAGAAACGTTGAAAGAGTATATCAAGGCCTCCATCGACGGCACGACAACCCTTTATGACACACTTGACCGGAAAAAAATTCAACGTGGAGAGCTCTTCACGGATGCTTCGAACCTCAATCCCGTCAACTGGAAAGGTGTGACGCAGCTCATCACAGAGCCCGAAATCTTCTCTCCTGACTTTTTGAACAACAAGAAGCCTGCAGCGGACAATGTTTTGCTCAACGTTATAGAGGAGTTCAAAAAATTGGAATGGAATGTCAGCTTGCCCAACGTCATCATCTATGACACAGATTTGACAGCCCAGTGGTTTTTGACATCTGCAGATGGCGAGAGCATGAATCTGTCAATTTCTCGGAGCGCCACCTTGGGAAGTGCACGCTTCTCTAACAACGATGGCTCGCGGTTCAATGCCCTCAGGAGTGCGCATGAACTATACAGTGCCGCCAAAGAAGCTCTGGTCTCTGAAGGGATTGTTCTTACAGATGACAAGTCTGAGATCGACGATGACATCCGCAAACTGTGTGAACGGAAAGGAGAAAAGAATGCTCTCGTGATAGACAAAGGTTTCCACTCCTCCCTGCCTAAAGAGAGCGAGCGCGGCATCATGCTTTGGGTACAAGGTACTTTCTTCGTCAAGCTGATGAAGGATAGGAAGGAGGGCACGGCAAAGTGTGTCGAGAAAGTCATGGATCTGATTGCGGCAGCAGAGAAGATACGCGCGGCTGCAGTCCCTACATTGGAGGTTGAAGAGCCGAAAAAAGCTTTTCCTGTTGGAACTGAGTTTGAGCTCGTGCTCAAATTGGGGAATCCTGCAGGTCAACATCAGAAGTCCGCGGAGGGTGACCACCACGGTGAAACTGAAGACATGATTCCCATCGATGTCGAGATCCGTGATGCCGTAAGTGACTTCATCCCGACAGTTGGGAACGGACTAACCAGCTGCACAGAAGGTGCTCTACCTATCAGCTTCCAGGTCAGGCGACACGGTGACATTTCGGTTTCTTGCTCGGGCTGTCACCGAGAAGCCAGATGAGATCAGATTCAGCATATTCAACTCTGCTTTGGAACGAGCCCTTGATACCACTGGTCCACTGCTTATCAATATCGAGTAACAATGCACCGAGAAGTTTGGAAAACTCAGGGAATAAAGTGAAGTCCGATTCAGTTGAAAAGACTCAGAGGACAGATTTGTACTCATTGCGTGTCGTTTCAATGGTCACACTAACGAGGGACTTTCAGCCAAGCACTCCCTCGTGAGTAATTACCAATTCTGATGTATGAAATTTGATAAACATCGTGGCTGCGAGAATACTATTTGCAATTACATTAACGGGCTTCTTACCTCGTAGCCATAGCCATCGCAAGAACGATAACCCTCTTTAATAAAATGAGTACAGATTTGACTACTGAGTATTATTCATGGTAGGCCGGGATTGTGAGCGTTAGCTTTCATGTGTGGGTGTAGCCTTGTGATCTCTTGAACCTACAGCTTTTTGCTGCCACGCGAGACCGTACAGGGAAAATACCCATAGCGTTGATCTGACAACTAGAGTTGCGAAAATGCGAAAAACGCGGGGAAGAGCTATTCTGCATTGCTCATTGTCGACCATCGTGACCAGAGATATGAACGTCCTCAGATGATCAGCACAACGTGACACTCTTTCAGTTCCACCCGAAATACCAACCCACGAGTTTTGGACGTGGCCAATGCAGGCTTGGCTCAAACATCCTCGCCTAGATATGGCGACGTTCACCTGCTGCAGAAAGGAAACAGGGGGAGAGCACACTCTGCTACCAAGCCATTCCTCCTCGACGAGACAAGTATCATAATATATCGGCAAATTTGAACGTCTCTAATCCATGCAGTGAGTGCTTGGACTATTCGAGTCACTGCAAGTCAGGCAAAGACAGTGGAGAGTACTCGAACCAAGGGTCCTTATATCGCACCACTGACATCACATGTGGGAACGGGGCCTTGAGGTAGCCTACACGGCTCAAGCGCGGAAGGCGACGCCCTTGATGCAGCACTCCTGATCCTGGTGTTTCACGGGATTTTGTGAGGCACATCGCTTTGTTAGTCAAGCTACCCAGAGCGAGATCAACAATGAGTGCCCATTAGTGCCTGGCAACTCGGGTGATTCAGGTTGCTTTGAATTTCGCACACACAACACATGTTGACTATGCTTCTCAAAAAGTGAAAGGTATTTCGAATATGAAAAGGCTGTTGTCTGATCCATGGCATGCAGTACAGAAGCGAAGTATTGTCCGACGGCCTCAATCGTCACGTGAAGGATTCTTTTCTGGCTTCTGAATGCATGAAGAGTTTATTGGCAAGTCCAGAGCCACGTTGGTAGGCAGCCGTCTATGGCCACGCATTGTCAGGACATAGATGACGAAAAACAGCCCCAACCCTTTGCCAAATCATACCTGGAGGGAAAAAAACAAAAAAAATCTCAGACTCTGCCACCACAACAGGATCGCCCTGACGCCAAAAACTCCTCCCACGACCCACCTTGATCTACTCACGCGCACAGAAGTCTCTTTGTCTTCATCGTTGGCCAACTTTTCTTGAATGGATTTAGTAGTGGCATCTAGATATTCGTTGTAATTGGCGCCAAAAGTAAATCTTCATCATTGGCCAACTTTTCTCGAATGGATCCAGTAGTGGCATCGAGATATTCGTTGTAATTGGCGCCAAAAGTCTCATCGTTGGCCAACTTTTCTTGAATGGATCTAGTAGTGGCATCGAGATATTCGTTGTAATTGGCGCCAAAAGTAGAATGCCGCTGGCCCTCTTGCAGGCGTTTTGTGGTCCGTGAGACCTGAATTCCTTGATGTTGGGAAATTATCGAGGTTTTAAGGGATATTGCTGCGTAACAAAGGGTCTATGGTGGGCCACCTTTGACGGCTATCAAAGGCGTCAGATCTGCCTGTTCAACTGAACGCAACGACAATGATGAGAAGGAATATCGTCATCGCGACCAATACAGTCCAAAAGCTTTTATCCAGCTGCAATAAATTTGAAAAAGTAGTAAGAATATATTTTAAGAAAAAAGACAGTGATACTCACCTGTGCTCTAGGAGATTCGGATTAGCTCGCTAAGCCAACATAGCTTCCCCTAGACACTGAGCCATGGTAGAGTTAGGCATAACCAGGGTCCTTGTATTATCTTTAGGGTCAACGAGGATGTTTTGTGCCCGTTTGACTTGATGAAATGTTTGATGCCAAGAAGTGTGTAAGGATTGAATTGTGTGGGCTATGGTCTGGTGCCCAATTGACGCTGTTGTATGCCCGAGTGGGCCGCTCCTGCCATAACAAGCCCATGTGGGCTGCTGCTTCCAACATAACTTCGATTATTGCCATGAACGGGTTGACCA
>JAPFUF010001450.1:0-11802 GCA_030780645.1 Aschersonia sp. MBC 508 | reverse complement strand
GTCCAAGTCGGGCTGGCATCGGAAAGCCATGCAGGAAGAAGACCACATTCTCGAATGTCTTGCCATATACTTTCCAAGATCACAAATAGTGAAGCTGGGCGCCACTCTCCAGTCGTAGAAAGTTGTGATAGGGGGCGATGTTTCTGTTCAATGCCCAGGTCTCATGTGCCAGTTTCCGGAATGTGGCCCTCTTATGCAGCTCCGCAGGGCTTTCCGGCTTGTATGCCTGCGCCGAGCCCGTCCTTGCTCGTGGTAACCGGTGCCCTTGGTTGCTGGTCGTGGAGAAAAACAGCACTGATGGAGGCCTATTTCTGCGCTGCAAGACTTCTGCGGCGACCGGGCCTGGGCTGCCTGATCCTGGTGCCCACAACAACCCGCACAACAGAGTAGCGTCGCTCCTATACCATCTCACGAACATGAGTAATTACCGCGCTTGTAGCAGAAAGACCTGAAGGAAGGAAAGCTCCGCTCCAGCCGCTTTTGAGGATCACGCCGTGACGACAACATTTCAGCGCATTCGCGGCGCGACGCCTCCAGAGGATCCGTTACTGCAATATATGCGATGTGAGTGGGTTTTGGGAAGGTGGGGGTGGCAGGTTGCGTCGCCAGTCCGTGCCTGCAGACGATTTTCAACAGCTCCCGAAATTATCTTCGCGGCTGGACCTAAAAGGATTGGGTTACTAGTGGGGATGGTCATCAACGGAGGAGGCGTGGGCCTAAGCAAGGGTGGGCCAGCCACATTCAATTTAGGACACCAAAAACTGGGCCAGCCGATCGAGCTGTGTATCGATGACTTGTACATTTGAAGGGTGGTTCTGATGGAGACACAACTCAACCTACTTGGCGGGGAAAAGTGCCCAGACTGGCATAAGAGATAGGTAGGCAGCCATCTGGAGCACTGGCTCGCGCGCACTCCAACATACCGGACGCAGCTCCCGTTCCGGCCTGCATCTATCTAATGTCAAACATTACAGTTCAAAAGAGAGCGGGCATGCTAGCCAACACCTTGGAAGCTCATTGTGATCAGAAGATACATGGCACTCCTGCTAATCCATTAGAGACGATAGGTAGCTTTCGACCCTCACCACACAGAGTCACGCTGGTCTTCGCGGCGATCCAGGTTCATGAGCAACAATCCTTCGTTCGATCGACGACACTCCAAAGTTTTAGTAATTCTGGTAGTACTTCTCCGTCAAGTGGGTCGCCCTGATTCGTCCATTGTCCTTGATCGCTTCCCTGCCGCCTTTCCAGGCCCTTGCAGCCCCTGCAGATTTCGCCCACGATTACGTAGACCTCTTGAATGCAGTCGTGGGTAGCTGCTCAGTGATGCTGGCGTTGGAAGAGCACTGCTCACATCAATACAGTCCAACCGTCAGGAGGCGTGTCATGAAGCGAATCTGCATCCTCTGCGACACAACTCGGACCGATAAGGCAAGTCAGCGCGGCGCACTTTGTACCCAGACTCGCGACAGTGCTGATGATCGCGCAAGGCCTAAAGACCAACACTGAAGGTCGTCGAAAATCCGCTCTCCAGTAGAATTGATAAACTTGGGCCTCGTTAAGCCATCTTGCGGCCTGCAAGGCTTACTGGTTCGCCTGCTTGCAGCGGGACCGACCATGTAATCGCTTTCCGTTTATTGGCCTGAAAGGACAGAGCAACACCTCTCTCTACGCAATAAATGATGCTTGTTATATCTCTGGCAAGGGAGAGTTAGATGTGACAGTGATGTAAGATTGAGTTTATACTTATAGGCTTGGTTTTTATCGCATGACTGTTGAGCGACATCTGCAGGTCATAAATCGTCCGAGCCGGAATTCTATGCGTATCTTTTAGTTAATGTTTACCAATGTGATCCCTTATTCCAGTATTTAAAGTCGTTGAACAATCAGACGCTACGCCCTTGCTCAACCTATTAAATTTAAATAGACAGTTTTCAAAACCGCAACAAAGGGTTTCCAGACAAAAGGCTCCAATTTTGCAGAATGCTATAAGAGATTTTATCTCCCCTACGGGCCCTTCTAATCGGAATCAAAAGAAACAGAGACCGCCTTCTGTCACTGAACTGAGCATGTTTCTTCCTCCAATACGTGGTTAAAATCTGCTCAAATCGCAGACACGATCGACTGTCTTGGGGTTTTCTAGCATGTTTATTCTACCCGTAAGACTCTTATATCATTGGATGATGTGTCCTTGACTTCGGTAGCTAATGATTAAGCAGCTGGCAAACGCATTATCGGGGAATCGGCCGGAGCAAATGCACTGCAACTCCCGCAAACAGAATGCCGGCCATTCTGATAGTCATATCTCCCTCCTCATGTTTGACTACACAGTTGACAGCCCTTTTTTTTTTTTAGAAACGCACTGAATCCAGTCTATAGAATAGCCAACATCATTCTAGAATTACTTTGACTGCCTGTCAAACAAGATTCAGATGATTGCAACTCGAGTCACTCTCGCGTCAGCAGCATAACGCGGCTTCTGTATCGTGCTAAGTATGTAATTTCCTTGGCTTCTGCGAGCACCATCGTCGACACCATATGTTCATTGACCTGCGCATGTATGATGTCTTAACTCTTCATCTCTATCCTTATCCCAAGCAAAGTGTGTGCGTGGTCCGACATTCGCCAAGCTAAAGTAACCACACAAACAGGCAAGCACAGCCAAGGTTCTTGGACCGTGTTATAATGAGGTGATAGATGCTGGTCCTGATGCCTGGCGAAAGTTTCGGCATGTGACCATTATCTGAAAGGTTAGTTTCGTGTCGCCGCGGGTTGAACCATGAGGGGTTTATGGGGCCATGCAATGGATAGTCAGGACAGCAGCGAGAGAAGTCAAAGACACATTCCGAGCGCCCGTAGACTGATGATCTAATCTACTACGACTTAGCTATGGAAACGGTGCTCTGAATTCACTGTTCAATTAATAGGTCATGGAACTCAACGCTGAACAATTCGCTTAACCACCTAGCGCCGCGACAGGTCTGCTAAAACCCCTTGACGACAGCTATTCCGTCCAAGTTGGTTATATATCCACCCTAACACTTTATTTATTTGCCCAAGAAAGGCTCTTGACCTCAATGCTCAGAGACTAAGGTTTCATAATCAATGGTCTACGTCGGCTTTGTTGCGACGTCTGGTCGCCCCATAGATTTAGATCCGGGAAAAGAATGTGTAGAAACTGCCTAGTATTCACATACATCAGATCTGTAAAACAGGAGCTACATCGTAACGCAAAAGTCTGTCAACCCAGGCCGGCCTTTGTTCCAGAATTTCTGCGCACATATGGACCACAAAAGGGGGGGGGGTTGTTTTCTCCACAGCCTGCATTTAGGCATATTAAAAGTCACTCGCCAATGGTTGCTGGACAATTGATCATCAATGAGGATCCCCAAACCTGGATGGGGTCTACAAGGAAAACCTTCGAAACACACATACACCTTATACCTCACGTATATAAGATATCTGGATAACTCAGGTGGTCATTTTCTAAGGGTTATTGCTTCGGCAGCCTTATTGCGACAGCTGACAAACCAAGTCCAAGATCTTAGCAGCCGCTGCTCGTGTGGATGGCTCATCATCTAACATCAGTCTAATTGCCCCCTCCACCCGATCATGAGTCCTCAGACAGCCCCTTGCGCTGCAAACAGTCCGAAACTCATGTTGGAACTGATTATCTATTACAGCGTTGGATGGCATAAGGGAATATTTTGGGCGGTATGCTTTGGGCGGTAATTTGATCTTACCCATAGCAAATAGCATCGTCATTCCAAGAAAACACCACCAGGGGCTCCACGGGCCCCCTACCTGGGGTACTCAGGAGGTATAAAGGCCCATGGTCTACCAGGCGCTGACTTTGTGGTCAGGTAAGATGCCGGGCTAAAGTCGAATAATACAGCGCCGCGTTGTTGCGAGAAGGCGATGTTGCTAGGCTTAATATCGTTGTGAGCGACCCCCTGCTGCTTGAGATATGCAATCGCGGATGAGATATCTCAGAGCATAAAACGTGCATTATCAACGATTATAGGCGTCTGCTGCTGGATGGGCTCTGAAAGATATTCAAGATAAGTTACCAAAAGACGTCCGTCTATGCTGAACTGTCTGATAACATCGGGCCTCTCAAAGCCGCAACCGTTCAAGGATGAAGATTTAAATGAGGTGATGCTGCGACTTCTGCAATGCAATAGATTTATCTAAATAATTTTATCGAAATATAGCTCTCGATTCCCATTTTGTCTCATTTTATAAAATCCGAGGATAAAAGGAAAAGAATAAAGAGAGCGAAACGGTGACGAATAAAAAAGGCAAAATCTGCTGATCCTTACAGCCTGGAGCTCTCAAGCCTTCTGCCAATCTCATCGAATTCAATTTTTTTCCCAGTGTACAAACTCTCTTGTAACGCGCAGCCGATCTTGACTGCCTGGACAGCTCCGGTGAGCTTGAACGGCAGTGCGGTGTCGTCGATGCAAGCCGCAGTGAACTCGTTTGCTTCAGTTACAAACGCGTACTCGAATCGACCATAGTAGTCCTGGGGAATCTCGCGCCTCACGCCGGAGGACAAATGCATTTCCACCAGAGACCCGACTGGACTCGCGTTGACCGACAGCTTACCGTTAGTACCAATGACTTCCGTCATGTCGTGCTGACCCGCGGCCATCATACGCGAGGAATAAAAGTATGCGACCTTGCCTCCCCAGAATTCAACAACACCGATGCCATTGTCTACGTCCTTGTGCTTACGTAGTTCTGGCTGCACGGCACAGATGCCCACAGCGGCGACGCTTTTGACGACCGAGTCCTGCCCAAAGAACCATAGTGAGAGGTCAATGTCGTGGACATTACAGTCGACAAATATACCACCACTAAACTCAGCATAGCTGACAAAGAACCCAGATGGATCGAGTTTGTCACAGGTCTGTGAGCGAAAAATGGACGGACGGCCAATCAAGCCATTATCCGTTCGTTTGAAGGCGTCTCTATAAGATGCGTCGAATCTGCGCGAGAAACCACACATGACCTTGAGATGAGGTTTTAGGCTGGCGGCGTCAATGACTGATTGCGACTGTGTATAGACAGGCCATGTCAGAACCTGATTCTCGCACGATGGATACTTTGGCTGTGTGTAGCCGCGTCTTGCTCCTCTCCATTTCACTTACGATCTCGACGCTTGTGCTCAGCGGCTTTTCGCAGAGAACATGCAGGTTTGCCTCGATTGCCTGAATGGCCTCCTCAGCGTGCACAGTCGTTACAGTCGCAATGACGACGGCTTCCAAGCCAGGGTGAAGGAGCATCTCGGAGTAGTCGGAGTATATCTTGACTCCGGACGGTTCGAGGTGCACCTTTGCCCACTCGAGCTCCTTGGGGTCTGGAGTAAAGGCGGCGACCAGCTGCGCACGAGGCGTTCGGTTGAGAAAGTTGAGGGCATGCCTGGCTCCCATGCGCCCCAATCCAGCGCAGGCAACCTGGAGTCGTCGTGGCGCCATCAAAAATGTTGAAGAATGAAGGTTTGTATTCTTTTTTATTTTTTGCTAACAACGCCTGGTTGACTGAGCGAATGGACTGGTGCACCCTTTCTTCTCTCAACATAACTATTTAAAGGAGAACGAAACGGGTGAAATTCGTGGCGATGCGGCATGGTCACCCGACCGACGACTGACGTAGAGGGGCCAGGACGGAGCGAAACAGTTGTAGCTGGAGACGTCAATTTCTCACGCTCAACTCCCCTGATTGACAGTGCCAAAAATGCCGAGAATGGTAATTGTCTCCGGATGCATCAATAATCATCATAGGTGCCTCGTGTGCCGGACGAACATGGCAGGTGCTTGGTGGGGAAAATTGCCCCATGGGCACACACGCAGCAGCTGTCCGGCTGGAACAAAGCAACTTGATTTCCTTATCAAAGTGCTCACATGCAGCTAAAGCAGCAATGCGGCGGGGTTTGCTTCTTCCGGGGGCCGTCCCTTGGGAGAAGGGCAGAGGGATTCATGATTCCTCGAAAAGGCTTGCACTTACCGCGGAGTACAAGAACATAAGTCCATAAGATAGCTTTTGTACGTACGTAGGTAGGCTGATGGCTAAATAACTTAGGCTTTGTGCATGCGATGGCGACCCCTCAACACCCCCTGACGGTTACTCAACTTTCACTTTAAGACAAATCTACTCGCGGCATACTCTTTTCAGCGTCGAGCAAATTATTGATGGGAAACGCCAAATTTCTAGCGCGTTGGTACATCTCAAGTACATACACTGCTTATGTACAAACCCGCGTCTCAAAGGCTACTCTGGCCCGCGATTCACACACGTGTTTTGGTGCGCATGTCTCTCTGAAGAGTCTCGGCTTTTCTCACCCCAAAGCCATCGCAGAAGACTTCTTCAATATTCTCCAACGTCATACCCTTGACTTCGGGAAAACAAAAGTAGATACAGATCCAGCCAGCAAGACAAATGCCGGCGTAAAATCCAAAGGCACCCGAAGGAGTTGTATTCTCCATTTGCGTCAGAAACGTAGAAGCAACGACGATGTTAGACCCCCAGCAAGTCATCGTGAGCATTGTAGTGCCCATGGAGCGAACTTGCATCGGGAAAAACTCGCTGCCCAGCCAAGCTGTGTTGCCAATGCCAGAAGAGTAGAAGGCGACAAAGATAACCATACTGACCAATACAAGTATGGCCGGCCAGCCAACCCCAGATGCCTCGGCCAAAGTCAAGTCGTGATTGATGGGAATCCACCTGAAACAAATCGCTGCGGCTATAAGAGCGAGGCCCATAAACTGAACAGTACAGAGGAGCACCTTCCGGCGGCCGATGCGGTCCACGAGCAGCAAATTGCAAATGGTGAAGATGAAATTCGTGCCGGCAATGACAGCTCCAACGGCAACAGGGTTGGAGAAGCCAACAAGTGCAAAAATGAGGGGCGAGTAATACATCAGCGAGTTGAATCCGCAAAGCTGGGAGATGGCCATGACACCGCAAGCTGATATCAATGCACGAAGATTGGCGGGAACCAGGTAGAGTTGCTTGAGCAGCCACCACATGCTTTTTCCACTGTTCAGATTCTTCGCATTCTCGACACAGATGGTGATGTGCTTGATCTTGTCATCAACCTGCTCCGGCGTTGCGTGTGGGAAAATGCGGCGAATCACCTTGGCAGCTTCGTCTGGTCTTTCACGGTACACGAGCTGTCTGGGCGACTCTGGACAAAAGGGCAGCAAAAATCCCAGCACGCAGGCAGGGAGAGCACCTCCGGCGACCATGAATCTCCAACCTGCCGGAACGTTGGCAAAGGCAGCCCCGATGCCGTAACTAATGAGTTGACCACCGGTAATCGACATGTTGTCAAGGCCGATCATGCGGCCGCGATACTTGGCAGGTGAGATCTCGGCTATGTATCTGCATTTAACGTTAGACAATAGAGACGACATGTCCAAAATTTGGTATCTGCCATGGCAAGACTTACAAGGGCACGACCATGGCCGCAGACCCAACGCCAAACCCCACGACCAAGCGCCCAACCGTCATTTGCGCCAAGGAGAAGGCGCTCGCCTGCAGTGTTGAGCCGGCGAAAAAGAGGACGCATCCCACATAGATGGCGAATTTGCGGCCGAAGCGATCTGCAGTTGTACCGGCGAGAATGGCGCCAATAAAGGCACCACCAGAAGTAATGGAGGTTACCAGCTCTTTCTGCGAGGCATCCAGCATGACGCCCAAGTCGTCGTGAATGTACAGCAACACAGCCGAGATGATGCCGGTGTCGTAGCCGAACAACAAGCCACTCAGCGCGGCAGTGACGCAGACGAGCCAGGCATATTTTCCAGTGTCGGTCTGCTCGATGGTGTCGAGATTCTCGAGATGGCTGGCATCTGGAGGCGGAACTGGACAAGAGGCATCCTCTACTTGTTGAATTTCTTTCTTATTGTTGTCCGACATTGACATTTGGAAGCGTTGCCCCAGACTCGCCATATTATCGGGGCAGATGACTTTATTTTACTAGATGTGGTATGTGCTGCGATGTCGCGACCAAACCGGAGGGCGAAAAACTCGCGTTTGTATTAGCGGCGACCCTCAATGTACTCTGGAGAAGCGCAATGCCCTCGCGTTCTAGATCCCTTGTCCAACGAGAATGCTCGAGAGAACGGCCTACACGACCCCCTTGTGCGGGGTAATGGGATTGATGCAGTTGTAGCATGGTCTCGGCGGGACAAATCATGGTCAACTATGAATGGGGTAAAACCCCCCGTCCAGCCCATATCGAATGGCCGTTGATATCTTGATCCAGAAGCCTCTTACTTTGGGAAGAGCACATGCATGCGCGTGATCTGAATACTGACGACTGACGATGCAATGACGTAGGAAAACATACATAAAAGACCCATGCTCATGGAAAAACGGCTCTAACGTCTCGACGTACTGGGCCGCATCCGCCGTTCAGCGTACCAGCTGGGTGCAATGCATCGTATAATCAGTAGTATTGCTCGATGCGGAAAGAGTCGGCGGCGGGGTCGCCAAGTGGTCGCTGAGGAATCGCCGGATGGTCATATTGTGACATCTAGGCACTCACACTGTCTGTCCTCCCTTTTCATTTGCAATCCACGTCCCGTTTCTTGTTAGGGCGCCATGCGCAGTCCGTCAGCTCCCCATCATTGGCCTATGACAAAGAATTGTCTAGATCGCTGCCAATCCCAGCCAAAAATAGAGCGTCAGACTTTAATCAATTGCCCGTTCCGACCGATCAGGAAGTATGAATCGTTGATGGACATTCGGCCGACCGCTATAGCTACACTTGGCCAGGTCTATCGCAGGGCAGTTGACATTTTCACTTTATGTGTCACGGATAAATCTGCTACCAATGACAGCATAAGTCGCTCGTGGTAACCCTTCCTGTCACAGAGTGTGCGGCAGCTGAGGGCTGTTCGCCACGTTCTCCATCTGGACCGCTCTTGGTCTTTTGAAGACGAAGACGCACCGGTTGCTTGCCTGATGTGGTCTTCGCCAGCCGTGTCGTCTTGTTCGCCCGAGCGTGCGTTCGTACAGAACATGGATTGACGGCCCTGCGTGGAGGTATGAGCAATCTGTTTCTTGGCGGATTCCGCTGCGGCACACTACTGACATCCCGAGCCGGGATGGATGCCGTGGCGCGTACCTTTTTTCCAGGTGAGTTGCTGCTCCGGCGAAGATGCGCCACTTTGCGCCCGATGGCTGGTTGTCCGGGGACGCCGCTCGCCTCCAGACGGTCGGTCATTTCGTGCATTCCCACAGTAGCTTTTGCCCCAACAATGGCTTTCCTCTCTTGCCTTTCAAGTTTTGACCTCTTCTTGCTGGTTTTTTGGGGATAGGCCACGCGTTTACCATGTGTGGCAGTCCGTCTCTGAACTTCAATGACTGCGAGCAGCCTAACACGTGACGCAAGCGCTCATGAATGGGCCCCGCGAATGTGCGACAGGCACGGGTCGTTGGGACTTGGCTCGTCGAGGAACTCGGATTCGCCTCGCAGCTCGGCTGACCAGGCAGAATCCACTGCACGAGGGGGGCTGAGCCGCGAAACCCAGGATGCGCCATTTTTCGTTGCCTGACCTCGACTCTCTCCGTCCTCAATTTCTTCTTTCCCCATCGAAGACGGTCAAGTGTGAGACTACCGACGCGCCTTAGCCTATGAAACTCACCTCGGTCACCATGGCAGCTAACCCTCCATCGGAGGAGGCGGACCGGTCTGTCAGGAAGGGGAACGCCATTGAGGCGACGGGTAGAGATAAAAGCAAACGACCCAGACATGACCAGGGACTTTGTCTTGAGTGTCAGCGGTACGACTTGGGAAAAATCACAGAGTCCTCCATGTGCCATTGGTCAACATGGCTACATGGCCTTTCTATTAGCAATGTCGGCACCCGTTTCCAAGGACCAACCAAAAGCCAATGCCCCTTATGCCGCATTCTATCGGCTTCCAGAGCTGGCATTGGGCAACTTCCCCAGAGAAGTGGCCAGAAAGGAGAGACGACTGACGATTTGCGCGCCTTTCGCGATTTGGACCATTTTGACGAGATCCAAAATGGTTGGGGCGAACGATTCGGAAACCCATTCTCAATCATCTTGGCTGTAGTCCCATCAGATTATGACAACTTCAGGGTCCATCGTGCTCTGCGACGGCATATGCGCCAGCACGGGCATGCCGTTTGCTACGACAAATCAAAACCGTTGCCATGCAATCTCGCAGTACAAGTCCTTCCAGCGAAATTTGACCCAAAAGGGCCTCGGTCATGGCTGCAATACTGTAAAACCCACCACAGGAAGCTCTGCTCGCCAAAGAATCTGAAGCCCAATGCTCTGAAGCTTTTGGACTGTTATTCTCTCGCTGTCAAGCAGGCTGCCGACGGGGACACATACGTGGCCGTCAGTTATGTGTGGGGAAACTTTGGCGGATCAAGCCAAGCAGCCTTCGCTGCCGACTCATCATGCCTGCCTTCGGTCCTGCCTAATGTTGTCCTGGATGCCATCGAGTTGACGAAGACGCTCGGATTCCGATATCTCTGGGTGGACAAGTATTGTATTGACCAAGCAGACCACGGAGCGAAATACGAACAAATCCAACAGATGGACTCTATATATGAGAACTCGGACTTAACCATTATCGCTGCAGCCGGCTCAGACGAAGATTATGGGCTCCCTGGCGTGGGAAACAGGCCCCGCGCGCCTCAGCTCGTCGCAGAGACGGAAACCATGAGGATAGTGTCCACGATGCGACATCCTCACGATTCTATCCTGAATTCGACTTGGTCAAAGAGGGGCTGGACTTTTCAGGAGGGGATCTTGAGTCGGCGTCGCCTGGTGTTTACAGAGGAGCAGGCCTACTTTGAGTGTAAAGCCATGAACTGTTACGAGAGTGTGACGTGGTCGCTCAGTGAAGTGCATACAAAAGATGGAAGCAGCATGTACCCATGTTTTCGGTCGGGCATTTTTAGCCAAAACTTTCAACAGGATTTTGGTGGCTTCAAGACGGGCAATCTATCGCCATTGCGAACACACCTTCGCTATCTCCGTCTCGTGGAGCAGTACTCTTCTCGAGAACTCAAATTTGACGACGATGCTCTACTTGCCTTTGCCGGCATTACAAGGGAGTTTGAGCGGCGCAAGCATCCAGTCTTGCATCTCTGGGGTCTCCCCGTCATGGACTTTGGGGACTCTGACTGCTCGTCGTTGTATTTGGTCCACGGCCTGACCTGGTTCAACACGCCCAATCCCGGTGAGAACCTTGGCACGCAACGTCGTCGACCCGAGTTTCCTTCCTGGTCGTGGGCTGGATGGGCCGGCGCGGTATATTATCCATACCACCCCAGAAATCTCAAGTCCCACATCCGGTCTCTCAGGTTCCGACCGGTGCTTGGCCTCGACATTGTAGTGCGCCAGGCTAATAAGAGAGAATGGGTCGCCAGACCGGGCTTGTCGTCGCCGCGGCTCATGTGTCTCCAGGCGCGGACCATCCCGCCAGCAGCCTTCTCGTACGACGAGAGTATGAGACAATGGCGCGTACACGGCGTTACAGCTTGGCTGGAAATGTCTCAAGCCATAGCCAGCCCAAGCAAGCTTGCTAAGGAGCTCATAAACCGCGAAAAGTGGCAATGTATCCTTTGGGCTACGTCTGACCTTATTCATATAAGTCTCATGGTGCTTGGATCTATGAGAGGGCTATTTTTCCGGGCAGGCATGTTTAGATTTAGCAGTTATCCGAGTTTTAATACAAAGCGTTTCCATACTAGCTTAGAGGCGTGGGCAGAGTTTATAATTATGTAGCCTATATAATTAAGAGTCTTATAA
>JAPFUF010001448.1:0-30426 GCA_030780645.1 Aschersonia sp. MBC 508 | reverse complement strand
TTGCCTCCGGCGGCCCTACCGGGGGTCGCCTGCGGCGGGCTGTCCTCGCTGCGCTCGACTCACTGCTTCCACCATTACCAAAGGCACCTACTTAGGTAAAGTAGTTTGCGATCTCTGTGTGTGGCTCAGCTTGGCTGGTGTTTGCCTCTGGCGGGCGTCCGTGCCCCCCCGAGCCGCCACGACGGGGGAAAAAGGCAGGCAAGGGGAAAGCAAGCAGTGGAGTGAGTTACCGGCCAGGGAAAGGGAAAGGCAAGATGAAGTGCCCACGTGTTTTCATTCCGTGCTCATTTTTAAAATGCCACGACCGTGCACACACCACGCCACGTACGTCGCTAGCACCGGTAATCTCACCGCTCGAACATCCCATACAGTACAGCCAGCATACATAAAGAAAGAGAGAGACAAGGAGGAGGAGGAGGGGGGTCCCCACGCGCGCGCGCGCTGACTCTGTCGCCGTCGTAATCTTTGTACAAGCGAAATTAAACAAAACCAAAAGTAACTCCCCATACCAGCACAGCGCAGCTCAGCAGCAGCACCGCACAAACGGTACATGCTTGCTTGGCCAGGCGGGTTGTATGTAGCTCACAGTGCAGACCCAGCGCAGCCCCGAACAAGCAGGCAAAATGCATGCATCGCAGATTTGGAAGCAGCAGAAAAGCGTGGCAAAGAGGCAGGAAAAAGAAGAGGAGGAGGGGGGGGAAAAAAAAGGTGCATAATCGTCTAGATTCAAACAAAGCCACCACACTCTGCCATGCCATGCCATGCGTGATGCAACGAACCGGCCATGGCCGAACCCCTCCCTTTCCCCCCCCCCCTCCGAGGCCATCGCCCCCGATATAGCTCGACGTGAAACACTGGCCTCGGAGTGCCCTCCATCAATCAATCAATCAATCAATCCATCAAGCAATCTAGCAATCTAGCAATCTGGCATTCAATCGACAGTGTGCCTGCGCTGCCTGCTCTGCTCTGCTCTGCGCAGCTCAGCTCAGCTCAGCCCAGCTCGTGTCCTCCCTGCTCCGTTGCTGCCAAAATCGTCCTCGGCAAACACAGACCCCCCCCCCTTCAAAGGATCAGCAGGCACACATGTCCGCATCGGCTTCGTGAGGTAGGACAAGAAATTGGCATTTGCATTTGCACTACACGTCTTCCCGCCTCCCGCCACTAGTAGCAGTGCAGCGCGGTAGACACAGTAGCAGCCTCTCTCATCTACCTTGTAATTAACTACCAACCCAATCGTCGCCGCCTCTGCCTCGCGCCCGCCAGTGTCGGCCGCGATTCAAATCAATCCATCAATCAATCCTCTCCGCCGCCCTCCGCAACGCCCAATTTCCTCACACGCACCATTGTGCACCGACCGACCGCGCCCACAGACCTTACTATTCCCGGTGTTCCACCAAAACAGCATGCAAGCCGCCTCTGTGCGCCACGCCATCCAGGGCAACAAGTGGGAAAAAAAGACCTCCCATAGCAATAATAACAACAACAACGATAGTAATGACATGGTCCGCCCCTTGTGTTGATGATAATAATGATGATGCTGATGATCATGATGCGCCTCGCCCCGGGAAAAGGTGAAAGAAACAAAAAAGAAAAACAAAAAAAGACAAGACGAGTGGGGAATTACCGGCCCGCGTCAAAAACCGAAATTGAGATTTGTGTGTAATGTCGTGTCATTAGTCGTCGCCGCAATCCGTCCCGCCGCGGCAAGCCGCGCGCCGCCAGTCGCTCATGCCTTGATGCTCCTTTGTCGGCCCAGCGACAGCCCCGAACGAAATCGACTCTTGGGTGACTTGGGTGACGACACGCTTCTCCTGGCGCTCTTGATGATGTCCTCGTAGCTCACTGCCGATGATGGCGTTGCCGGCTCCAGGCACAGGCTCTCGCGCGGGTCGTCGTCCTCGTCTTCGCCGTCCACCTCTCCCACCTGCTCCATGCGTGTGAGCTGGCTCTCGCTCTGGTGCAAGTTGGGCCTGCTACGCTTCTTCACCAAATTGAGCGTCTTTCGCAGCATCGTCGTCGGCGTCCGGGGCGTTCGTAGAGAGTCGTCGCTGCCCTTGGCATAGGGGTCAATGTGCAGGAACCCTGGTCGCCTCTTTTCCAACGACGTCGTCGTCACCATGCTGCTCGAGCGTGGCGGGTGCTGGTAGAGAGACGACGACGACGTCGACGACACCGAACTTGGCCGCTTCAAGGCAGGCTCAGTGGCGGTGCGGAGGATGCCAGCTCTGTCCGAGACGTCGCTCGAGCTCGGTGAGATGGACCTCCGTGACAGCGTGATGATGGATGGTTTGCCGTAGAACACAACGGACACCACACGAGCCGTGTCTTCGCGGATGAACCGCCCGGCCGGCTTCCTTGAACCCTCCGCGTCTGACTCGACGTCGCCAAAGTCGGAAAAGTCGTCGGCTGACGAGGATGCGTCCTCTTCCGACGACAGGTATATCTGGTGGGGGGCGGCATGGGGCAGCATGGGCTGGTCGTCATCGACGGCCTTCTTCTGAGGAATGGAGCCCAGCATTCTAGAGGCCCGGCGTGCGCTTCGAGGTGGTAGTAGGGGCGCATCGCTGGAAGAAGCAGGCAGGCTGGAGCTGCTGCTACTGGTAGTGCTCATGTTGTCGAATGACAGCATTTTGTGGTTGTTGTCGTTGTTGCTGCTGCTGTCGCTTACACTGCTACTGCTGCCGCTGCTGCCGGCACCGTCTTGTTGCTTCGCCGCTTCTTCACGCAAGCTGCTCTTGCTGCTATGGACACTGCTGCTTCTGCTGCTGCTGGTGTCCGTGTTGGTAGTGCTGAGGTCGTCGTCACTGCTTGTCGAGTCTTGTTCGAGTTGCTCGTCTTGCAGCTGCTCAGACGGGGCAGGAATGCTAGGCGTGGACGTCTCGTTCTGGGATGTGCAAGAATACTCTTCGGTGGCAGGGTGTGAGGGTTGGGTGCTGGTGGTGTACAGCGAGGAAGGGCAGACCGAGTTTCTATAAGGCTTCGGTGCGATTTGGTCTCGACTGCTGGTGGTGGTGCGGGTGGTATGATTGGGCGAGAGGGGCATCTGCTGGCCTGGAATGGAAGCAGCGCGATCCCTGAGCACATTTGGTTCCGACATGGTCAAGCGTGACTTTTCCTCGTGCAACGACGAGCACCGAGATCGATGATGTGAAAAGCTGGAGGTGGGTTTGGTTCCTCGGAAATGTTTCAAAAAGTGAACTCAGACCGTGAGACAGCCGAGACTTGGGATGGGAGCACCACGGCCCCCCCTTGAATCGGAACTTTGGTTGTTTTATTCTTGGTTGGTTTATTTTTCGGCTTTTTGGGTCTAGTCGGAAAACCGGCTGGTATCTGGTGACGTGTGTGTGTGTGTCGGATGCTCAATCGATGATTATCCCAATCTTGGATCAAATTGGGCGAGGAAAGAAGAAAAGGAAGAACAAGTGGAATAAGACACGACGAAGAACAATAAGTCCAGGAAGATTGGAAGGAGAAAAACAAGGAAAAAGAAAAAAAGGTGTATGTGTTTTTTTTTTTTTGTTTCCCGTTCCACGGTACAAGGTGCTTGTAGTTGCAATGTATCAGAACAAGAAGAGGAGAGAAGGAGCACGACGACCGGCGTGTAAGTGCGTGTCGTGGTCGTGCTGGCGACTTAGTTCGAAACAAGGGAAAGGAATTCGATCAAGGGAGACGGGGTCGTGGTTGGAATGTTTCAAGAGCAGCTGTCGTAGTTGTCGGGTAGCTGTCTGGTATGTAAAGAAAAAAAGGCATGGCATGGAGGAAGAAAAAGGATGGGGGAGGCCAGGGCGAGATATGGATGAACCACACGACCCGACTTTTGACACACTCATCCCATGTCCAAAAGCCATGCATCCAACCATTGATGTATCAGGCAGGGATGGTCCCACAAGTCGACCGTTTCTCGCTTTCGGGGTGGCCTCTTTTTTCTTCCCCTTCCCTTTTTTCCCCCCTTGGCCCTGGACGCTTTTTTTTTTTTTTCCCTGCGCCTTTGGCTGCTTGACAGGCAAAGCAAAAGCGGTGGAAAGGGCTGCCGTGCGAGCGAGGAGGGGGGTCCGCACTGGGTACTTCCGTCCCAGCTCGGTCAGCGCCTGACTGGGATGGAGGAGGAGGGGGTCAAGGATGGCTTTGGTATACTTCGGCGCCCGAGAGCCCAGGGAAGGGGGGAGCCGTGATGGAGATTTGCCTTTTTTTTTTTTTTCCTTTATTTTATATTAAACTTTGATTCATTTCATCAATCGCCGAGCCTCAACGGAAAAAAGACACGCAATGTGTTCCGATAAAAAAAATGCCCTGCCCGCCAGCCTGTCTGTCTGTCTGTAATGCACGCCATAGCACCCGGTCGAGTGGTCATGGCACCACCGAGATAATAATCATATCGCGCGCCCACTTATAGATTGAACCTGTTCGCATTGTCACTCGCGCTTGCCCTCATGGCAGGCCGTTTCAGATTTAATTGCTGGCCGAGTCCGTGAGGCAGACAGCGACCGGCCAACCAACGATCACGGGCCATTTCCGACGTCGTGCGAAGCTGTGCCCATCATTTGTTGAGTCATGAAGTGAGCCGCCCGATATTGACTTTGCGCTTCCATGCTCGATGATGCGTTCTCTCTCTCTCGCTTTCCTCTGTGTGTGCACGAGACCTACGTGTGTGGTTGCTATTTGCGGGACGCCTTTCGCATCGGGCTAGTAGATCTGGTCGAACCTGCGCTGCGGCCTTGATTACGAGGCTGGCCAGCTTTTTCTCCTTTGATTGACGAGCCTTTCCGCTGTCCGTCTTGTCACCTCGGCGAGCTTTCCCGCCGATCAGCCATTGTCATTGCCTGCGCCACCATTCCTCACCAATGTACGTTTGCGGACTGAGGCTTGTTTGAAACGACATCTTGTGATGTTTTCTGGCACCGTGTACGGAGTGCGCTTCAACAATGTTGTTGTTTCCCCAACGCGTAGCCTACGTGCTTTAAAATTATTATTTTATATTTTCATATTCTAGTTTTGTTTTCTGCTACGTTCCTATGGTCGGCCAACATGGGCCCCCTCCATTCAGCCCAGGAGTTTCCCGTTTCTAGTTTCTCCTCGACGAGCGGCGTGGAGGGGCGGAGAGGGGGGGGGAAGGTCACAGCCAATGGTCCTTTCCTTCCCCCCCTCCCCAAACAAGCCAACCAAGGGCAGTTCCGCTCTTGCCCCCCCTCCCCTCCTCTCTTTCCCAGTGCTAGCTCGTGAACCACCAAGAAGAGGTGCATAGGCTTCAACCTCTTTTTTTTCTAGGATGGCGCCTAGATGAAACTTGATTGGTCGAGTCCCCCTGACGAATCAAATGGTCGAGGCTGCCATCTTCTGTTACATTGCTTCCGATTACTGGCTTTCCCCGTCACAGATTGCCATCTGACACTTTTATCTTTCCATCCTGCGACGATGGCGTCTTGCTGCGACCCTTATTGTGTCGCCATTACTGGAATTTGCGACTCCCTTTTGGCTTGATAGCGACTGTGCGCGTGGGCCGAAACAAACCTTTTTTGTTTTTATCTTATCTTTTTTTTTTCTTGATTCTAAGGTACTCTTTACTTTATGTATTCCGGAGCATGATTGTCAAACTGCCGATCTCGTGGGATTGAAGACGATTCCCGCGACCCTTGACCCATTCGGACCCTTTTCGTCTTTGAGTGACCCTGCATGGCCGCCCGCCCGCCCGCCTGCCTGCAATGGCCGAGATTCTGGGCCAAGCCCATGACATGACGCCCCCGTCGATCTTCAGGCAGCTCACATCCATTGTGCAGCACCATGGCCGAAAGATGCCGGCCATCCTGTCTACCTGCCCGCATGGCCCCGTCATTGTGTCCCGACGCGCAGAAACTGACTTCCTGGTATGGTTCAATGCCGTCACCACGGACCATCCGTTGATCACGGCCTTGACGGTGGACTTGACGGTGGACTGTCTTGTCCGAGAAGCATGAGCCCTCAATCATGTACTTGTGGACACGGGCACCAAAATAATCATGAAACAGGCCCTCGTATGAAGAAACAATTGCTTGAACTTTGGTCTCGTCCTGATTCACGTGGTGCTGGACGGCGCACGCGAGTCTCACCTGACGTGACCTGAATGAATGGATGGATTGCTGGGGCAATTGCAAATTGCGCATCGTACGTATTCTCCTTCTTTTCTTGATTTTTTGGAAACGCCAAGTCCATGACCTCAATCGAGCGCGCTGCTCAGCCTGGTGCTCTGATCCGTGCCCGGGTGACGTGCATACAGTCCTCGTGGTCATGGCCTGCTTTTCACTGCCGATTTTCGTGCTTCTGCTGCTCCTGTCTGCACCCTGCACGAAACAGGTTTGCGGCTTGCTGGCGCACAGTGTACCTGGCCAGCCCATTGGCTGAGAGGGAAGCGCGCGTGGCATCGTCACATCACGATATGCAGCTACCAATGGCAATGGCACCTTGCGCCGTCTCGACTCTCGCCTCTTTTTTTTTTCTTCCACCCCAGCCATTTCGCTAGCGGCGGGCGGCAAAAGACGAGAACGAACGACGAGAAAGAAGAAGAGGAAGAGGAGGAGGAGAAAAAGCTCCCAGCCCACACCGACTAAGTTGGCCAACGCCCGCTCGCCCGCCCCAGGCCCGGGCAGCCACCACCACCACCACCACCGCATGCATCGTCTTGTGCATAACGATGTGGCTCGCGAATCACATATGGAGATGTATGCAGTCCACGGTCTGGCTTCGCCCGGCCCCGCTTTGCCAGACCGACATTTTGATACTATTCGCTGTTTTTTGCCTCTTCCTGTCTCTCGCGTTATATTGCGAGGGCGAAAGTGCGAAGGAAAAAAGGTCCGTCGCTCGGATAGCGTCGAGGGCGAGACTCAATTTCGGTGCCGTAAAATATTTGTCTGATTTATTGTTCATGGCGCGCGCCCACGCAGGTCCGGGGGATCTTCTGTCTGTCTCTGAATCCCATTAAACAGCCCTGCCTGTCGAAGGGGGAGAAGGGGCCCGTGGCTGGCAGCCGTTACTTGATTGATGTGTGTCTTGCAGGCCAAATGAGGACATCTATCTAGCCCGGGGACGAATGCACCTGAGGAGGCTTTCTATTTTCTTTTTCTCCCCCCCCCCCCCCTCTCTCTCTCTTTTGGTGCTTGCTTTTCCCGACCGGCTGGTTCCTGGCTCCCCCTCCCCCTCCATCCTTCTAGACTCACACATTCGGACTTTGGCAGGAAGGGGGGGCGCGGGATCTAGCCAGTGAGCTTACACGGATTGATCGCAGGAACCAACCCACCTAAAACTGTATGTGTATGGGGGGGGCAACATGGCGCGCGACAGCTCACACGGCGTTCAAACAGGCCGGTGCCGCGATATCGTTACAGGCACAAGGCCCGTGATCCTGCTCCCGCATCGTCCATCTTCCTTCTACCGTATCTTTCCAGCACGTTTTGTTTTCTATTTGTTTTCTTTTTTTTTATTTTCTTTTTACCCTGTGGTCCCGCCTTGTTCACGATCTACGACTGCGACCCCTCGCCCAAACAGCCCTGTTACCATCGGAGCAAGGGCTCCAGGAAACAAAGTACGTCAGTGTGTCGCGGTGGCCGCGATACGTGCGTGAGTCTGTGCGTTTCCTTTCCCTTTCCGTTTGGCCAAGCATTCTGTGTGTGTGTGTGTGTGTGTGTGTGTGTGTGTGCGTGTGCAGACTTGGCTGCTGCGGGCGCTGCATCACAAGGGCAGCAGAAACCGAGACAGTGTTTTGGGAGTTTCAAAGAGGGAAAATCCACCCACTGGAAAGGAATGTCACGGATTTGTGAACACGAGCGGAAGGGAGGGGGGGCCGCGCTCGGGCGACGTGCGCGGCACATGGTCCATCGCAAACCATGTTTTGACACCTCGCTTTTTTTTTCTCTTTTTCTTTGGGTGCACAGGTGGAATAGGCCTCATCGCACCGGTGACTGACCGTATGCATTTGATTAATCAAGAGCCCTGTACGGAATATATGTGCTCTTTTTGGGGAGGGGAAGGGGCCTAGTATCGCTTGATCTTGAAGGCATGTGCGGCGTGACTACAAAGCGGACCTGACTACTTACTACGTACCTACCTGACCTAGTACTGGAGAAGAACTGGCAGGCGGAGGTGAGCATCGCATCGCATACATACTTTACGTGTTAGTCCGTACAAGAGGGCGACTACACCACCGACCTGGACCCATTTCTCCTGCCAGCGGCGGGAGGGGGAGAGAAAAAGCTGCGCGTGTTGTGTATGTTCCTACATGTGTTGTGTGCTTGTGGAATATCCAGGCAGGGGAGCTTGCGTGAGTATGTCGGTCTGTCTGTCTGCTGAGCAATAGCCCGGCCGTGCGTGCGTGCCCGAGATCCCTCAGACCGACTCAGACTCAGACGCCCGCCCGCCCGCGCAGGTCCCTATTAAACCTGATTCACGTCATATTACCACAAGCAGGCCCTTTGCATTCCTCTCTTCCCTTCCCTCGTGCATACTTTACGCACACGTGCGTCGTCGCTGCACCGTGAAATCGGCTCTTGTGGGCGGAAGACAGCCAAGTAAGTGCCTCTTTTGATTCCACGTCCGCGGTCGTGATGGGACCGCGCATAGTCTCGAGGCGAAGAGCGCCCGCACCAGACCAACCAGGTCAGGTCAGGCCAGGCTATTCAACATGGATGGCTCCCGGGGGGGGCCAGAAATGTACGGAGAACAGCCGCTCGTCATCTGCCATCGTTGGTAGGGACACTCTAACGATGCCGTGGTCCTATTTCCCAGCTATCGATGCTCTTGACTGTCTACTTTGGTTTCCTACGACTCGGAACTTGTCCATCACCCTGTCTCTACCTCTCTGCAGGTGGTGTCTGGTGGGTGTGTAGTGTCCAGCATAGTGTAGGAGCTTAGGCCGTCAAAGCTGCATTTGCATGCTCCTCGCACGGGTGTGTGGCCGCCCGGCCGGCCGCCTTGAGCACTCGTCCACTCCAATAGCTGCTTTGATCGCGACAACAAGTGTACAAACAAAACAAAAAAAAACACATCTCAGAGCGGGGCACGTTGGGAAAGGCACCGGCACCTGCCTGGACGGACGGACAGACGGACGGACGGACGCTGGGCGTGGCACATACATATGTGTGTACCCTAGGCAACTACCTGCCTGCCTGGTACCCTTCCCTTCCCTTCCCGTCTCTTACTGGGTACCTGGGAGGTATTGGACAGAGTGCATGTCTGAACTCTAATGAATCTCTCGCCGAGCAGTGTTGTGCTCAAGCCCTTCGAGCGGAGCGAGGCCAGCCCGCCGCAGGCGACCCCCGGTAGGGCCGCCGGAGCCATAACCTACCCTGCCGTAGTGAGCCTCCGGCGGGCTGGCCTCGCTGCGCTCGAAGGTTCACCAGGTGGCATCTTTGGCTACGCAATTTAGCAGGGTCTGCGGGATAGTAGTGCTTCGAGCGCAGCGAGGCCAGCCCGCCGCAGGCGACCCCCGGTAGGGCCGCCGGAGGCAATCGACAGCGAAGCTGAACCACAAACAAAGATCTCAGGCTACTTTTAAGCAGGTAGTGAGTGGGTGAGGGTAATTATTCGAGCGCAGCGAGGACAGCCCGCCGCAGGCGACCCCTGGTAGGGCCGCCGGAGGCATAACCCCCCCCCCCCCCAAGCCTTGGTGTCCAAGAAGGGCAATGCGCATCTTGCACGCAAGCAGCACACACGCAACTCGGGCGCGCGCAGTTCCTTCCGTTCAGTTGCGCTCCAGGGTCCAGTCCAGTCCGTTCGTGCCAACAACATGCAATTCGCACGGCACATGCTCCGTCCATACATGGCCTTCTCCGTCCGCGCCCGCCCGCCATCAATGCCTGACCACCCGACAATGACGTCACGAGCGCAGCCCCCTCCATACCAGCCCGGACCCAGCCCAGCCCAGCCCAGCCCAGCCAGCCATCCCCTCCCTCCCACACCGTCCCGATTTAGAAACGGAAAAACCCACACCCCTCCGAGCCGGACGGGCGTGGCGTGCCGGCGTGGCGCACCATGTGGCTGGTGCGTTCGTCGAGGCCTCGCGGGTGTGGCTTCGTCGTGGCTTCCCTACCCTATACTACGTACAGACGGCTCCCTGTTTACCTACCTGCCTTTGACGCCAGCAAGCTGTACAAATAGCAACGTGACACAACACTTGCTGGTTTCAACGATGGCATATACGGACACTCGGAGAAGATCATGTAAATGGACTGCTATTTGTGTATGGTGCAGACGTTACATCAGCGGACACGCAATTATTCTTTGCGCATCTCGAGTGGATTTGATACAGACCCCAGAACCACCAGTTTCGAGCACGATGATGTGGAAATGACAGGCAAACGTTACGAGCGCCTCAGTGTTCATTGCGCGCACTTCATCACTGGATTAGACAAGATACCAATCTTAAACGGCTGTAGCTACACTCAGTGCCACGTGCCCGGCGCAGCCAGGGTCGAGTCATCATGAGTGATTGCCATCAATTTGCACGCCGCGTACATGCTAGGCCCCCCCACGTCGCCATTTATGCCTTCAGAACCAATGACATCCTCGACGTCCTGCTCTACAACATAAAAACCTCTCGCCACCACCACCAATTATCGTCAAGTATGGCCCGTCATTCATTCCCAATTGTCATTTTCCCATCATGCGCAGGTTCCCCAATCGCAAATACATCTTCGTTCACGCCCTGCTCCAGGAACGTCGGCCGTCTTCGTCTGCCTGCGATTGCTCCGCTCGTTTCCGCAGAGGAACGGGACCGAGTGAAAATCCACCAGGAGATTTCTCATCTGCAACGGCCTGCACCGGGAGAAACATACCAGTCCCGTCGTTGACCATGATGCTGCGCCGAGCGTCGCCTCGGTTCCATCCATGACCCGTCACGTCAGGTTCCAACCCGTAGCTGCTGCTCGGCCGCCGAGCCGCTCGCGCTGCAGATTTGGTGAAGGAATCTACGCGAGCAAAGTTCCACTTGCCGAGTTCGTCGCTTTTGGTGAACACCTCCAGCGTCTGGGTGGAATGCGCAGACGCAGTCGACCTCCTGACGCCACCTGCCGCCTGGCCATAGGGATTGTTTGAGCTGAATCGTTTGGGCTCCATGCTCCTGGGGATTCTCTGCCGGCTTGGGGATGTAGGCGACAGAAAATCCTGGTCAGGCGGAGAAACACAGAGTGAAGGTCCACGGCTGTGAACCGACGAGGAAATGGATCCTGCCCGAGTCCGAACGGGTGTAAGCGGAGGGGCAAGTCCGGGAGTCACCGGGGGTATGCCTTGCAGCTGATCGGGAAATTCTTCGTTCAGGACATATAAACACTGCAGCTTCGGGAGTCCACCCGACATGATGGACGAGGCAAGATATGTATAGTATCCCTTTGTGTCATACGGACTTGCAGCAGCCGACGCTGAAATCTCATATCGAAGAGTCCTCAGTTTGTCATGGACAAGTAGCTTAGATTGCTTCTCCAGCGGAAAGGCTCTCGAGATCTTGCTCTGTATGACCAAAGTCTCCATGGATGGTGCAAGGGCGAGGACTTCCTGGAGTTCCGATGCCTGGATGCCAGTATCCTTGAGGGTCAAGACCGTCAAAGCCTGCTGCGTCTCGTGAAATGACAAATATTCTGCGAGTCCGGCGCATGTCAGACCTGGTGTGTCCTTGAGTACTAGCTCCTTCAAAGCCGGAAGAGGATACAGGTTCGGGTCGGTGAAGAGTGCCTCGTCAGACAGACCGAATGATCCAGTGACTTTCAGTGCGCGCAACCTTGGCAGTGACACGAGGACCCCTCGCAAAATGGCGGGATCAACGCCGAGCCGTTTCAACTCGAGGACCTCGAGGAACGGCCAGACCTGGCCAGTCATGAGATTGGCAAAGCTGCGTTCCGAGCCGGCGGCATAGGTCGCTTTCCGGAGCTTCGGGCACCGCCTTTCGACCCCCAGCCTCAGCGTGGCGTACGCTTGTTCGTCGGAGAACATGCCTTCTGGCAAGTCAACATACATCAGATTGGGTAGGACAGCAATCGTTTGCGCCAGCTCAACGAAGCACGACTCTCGCAGCATGTACGGCGTTTTGAGATACTGGACCACATGCCCACGTCTCGTGGCGTCATCTCGCACCGTTCGGCAAAACAACTTCAGCCGTGCCACGGCCGGGTCTTCAGGGATGCCATTTACATTGAACCTCGACATCTTTCGTCTGTCGGACAGAGTGGCTTCCAGTCCACAGTAATGTACCGAGTCAATTCGCACGCTGTGATACCTGCATACATGTCGAACACGTATTATTAGAAGCTTGCGTGATTTGGGCCCAGAGAGGCGGCATCTGGGGGAGAAGAGAATTGCAGGAAAACGTACAAGACACCGATGGCGGCATTTCTCCAAGCAGAGTTCACCAGAAAACAGTACGACAAGTCTCGCGTGTCGCAGAGCATGCAGACCTCATTGGCACTTTCTTCATTCGTCTCGTAGCTCTCGTCCACCGCATGCGGGCAGACGAAGGAAAAGATCCGCTGAAGTACCTCGGGCTTCAACTGTTTCACCAGCTCAGCGGATTCTCTCGTGGGTGGTTGCTCGCCAGGACGCAAGCCAAATGGGTCGACCGCGCGAGCCTTGTCTGGCACAGGGGACGTCAGGCCATCCCTCCTACTGTCCTTGTTGCTCCTCTTGAATATTTTGAACATGGCTGTGAAGACGTATAAAATCGTCAGATGGTGGGTGTGGTGAGACTTGCAGGACGTTGGCGTCCGAAATTAGAGCGTGCCGCTCCCTCGACCTCGGGTTGGGGATGCTGGTGCTGATGTAGCTAACTCGTAGTAAATGCCGTACAGAAGGCGTTGCGCAGTCGATTCGATCATGCACGCCGCCTGGCGCGCGCACTCGGGTACTGGAGGTCTCGTCCCGAGTCCTTTGGGACAAGGGCAACCCGGCATCAGGTGTTCTGTCGCCCTTTGTATCTTGTCCTGGCGTGAGACGACGATACAATCCGGACGATCCTACGACGGAGTAGTTGAGGGGCGCTCCTTCCGCATCCAGTCAGTCTGTTCGTCACCCCCGCTTCGCAGCAGCTAAGGATAGGCGAGGCACAAAGGGAAGAAGCATAAAACAAGAAGTGAACAGAGGAGAGGAAGAAGAGGAAGGAAGGAAAAGAAGAAAGGAAGAAAACCCGACGGGCACAGTCCCACCCCCCCAAAGTCGCGACTTCCAATTGCCAAACAACAGGGACAAAAGCCCCGGAAGATGACAGGCAAAGCAACAGAAGACAAAAGCAGGACGCGTGCCAGCCGGCAAGCCAAGAGTCAGTATCGGCAGTGGTGCGACGTCGAGCTCAGGTACGGCACTAGCAGAGGCAGATCAAATGCACGCTCTTATCTGCCTTTTGACCAGGCTTCGAAAGATGACCAAGTCTCCAAGTGCTACTACTGTAAGGGTCTCTGACCCAAAAGGAGGGGGGGGGGAAGGAAAAAAAGGAGCTAAAGCCCCCAAAAGATGCCTGTCAATGATGCCGTCGAGCCAAGTTTTGTGTGGGCCGGGATGGAAAGGCAAGGGGCGTGGGCGCGGAATGAATGAATGTAACTGGTAGGCGCCGACTTGAACTGGACGAGGACAGAGATGGAGGAGGGCGCCTAATCGTCTGGTCTTATTGGCGCTTGTTTCCCCATGTCCTCGGATTGGCTGATGGGCTCGTGTCGCAAATATAGTACAGTGGAAGACGAGATGCGCGATTCACTCAACCGCAAAAATTGTCGCGGCCATTTTGCTTTGGTCACGGTTCATGCAGTGAATCAATCACCAGTCCTGCTCAAGTACATCACAGAGTCGAGACGAGTTGGCACCTAGCCATCCGCAGGCTTGGGGCGAATCTGACCGGCTCATTGCTTCTGCTGCCGCGTTGCTTTGGATCACCGCACATTTCCGGCTCCTTCCATGACTTGTCCCCCCTTTCATGCGAACTACCACAGACGATACGTGCCGTGCGACCTTTGATCCCGGCAGGCTCGGCAGCCGCCCCGAGCATTCCGCAGCCTCGACTCCTGTCGTCGCACACATCACAGCAGACCATTTAGGAGTCAGTCATCTCACATCGCGTTCAATTACCTCGACTTAAATCCATCTAAACATCGCGAGGATGCATCCAATCAGTATGGCGCTCTTATGCATCAATATCCCCGAAACTGACGGGGAACGCGCTTCATCGTCACGAACTACACGTGCACCTTGTCTTTCGCAGCAGAACCAGCTCAGACTTGTCCGACGCCTTCCCGCCAGCCAACTTCCTCTTGAGCATCGCAAGCACCCCCATCCGGAAGGAAATGTACTAATGACCACCCTGGGACAATTAGATCTCGAATTTTGATGCAGAACTCCGTGCCCGCCAACTCCTTTTGCCGCGCGAACCGGTCATTTTCCCGCCCAGTATCTCCCCCAAAAATTATGCAGATCACATTCCTCCAACCCCCTTTTTTATACTGCCCGTGAGTCGTCTATGCCAGCTTGCCAACTGTATGCGTCGACTGTTGAGGGGAATCGCGCGGTTGAGTCTCCTGTTCGTGAAACTATCGTGATAGGCTTGGTTCCTCCTCATGTGCCGTCGCCTCCCGCTCCTCCCGCATACGCATTTGATCCACACGCCTTTCGCAGCTGCGATGCCCGACACGCACTTTCAATCCGATTATGCCTTGCGGGAACGAGTGGTTACCCCATTTGTTTTCAGTCCAGTTGCGGAAGCGACGTTCTTGCGATCATTGCCAGCGAGAACGCTTTCGATATGGAGAGGATCGGGGAGAGGAGCTTGCGACATGCGACGGAGGGACTTGCGAGTGGTGCTCTTACCGCCCTTCTTATACGTAGCAAAGTAGAATGAGATGAAGAGGACGAGATACGAGCTGAGAATTGCAATGCCTGAGAAGGCAGCGAATTCTTCTCCTGCGCAGCTGCCAGCGTTGGGCATCCATGGGAAGTAGGTCGAGGTGAAGTAGGTGTATGATGCGAAGTAGACAAAGCCTAAATCACCGGGTCAGTACACACAATGACAGCCGCTGCCATTTTGCTGATCGGCACTCACCAAGATCAATTATAAACTGGATGATCTGGAGACGCGTAACCCATTCCTTCCACCAGATACGGATGCCGCGAGCGCTCTGGAAGTAGTACCAGTACATGACCACATGCACAGTGAGATTCAGGGTAATGGGAACCCAGGAAACGGACGTAGAGCCAATCAGCTGCGTGTAGCAGAGCAGAGCGGTGGCACCATGGTGATAGCAATGCAGAAAGGCTGGGAAGTCATTGTCAGTCAGCGTTTTCACGCGCGAGTTATTTTCGTCGAGAACTTACTAAGCGGCTTCTTCTTGAGGAATAAGAAAACGGTATCGAGGAGTTCGAGATATTTGGTAAGGTAATTGAGCTGTGAGTCGTGCAAACATCGAATCAGTACAATTGGATGTCCCTTGAGGCGCATAGAGTTACACTCACGTAGTAGAGGACAACCATGGGCTGGGTCCAGCCGCCATCATGGTGGCAAATGGCATGAAAGACGCCATTGCGGTAGATCTCAGGCACGAGTTGTTCGATGAAGAGTACCAGAAGGACACCGCTTATGGCAGTGAGGTAGAAGTTGTGAACCAGGAACAGGGTTTTCAGTTTGAAGGGCTCCCGATTGCGCATCAGCTCCCGACCGCCGAAAATGATCATGTAGTAGATGACGATGAATATAGAGGTCGATTTCAGAGTCGACATCGGCGTTTCGAAAGGAATGAAAGTGAAATCGTCAGCCGGATAGCCTGCAACGGCCTCGAAGGCTTTGCTGAAGAGCGGCCATAGGTGAATGCCGAATGGCCGATCGATCGATGGGAGCGGGAGCTTCTCTAACAAGGCAGACATGGTGACGGTGGACGAGCTGGCAAAGTTGAAGACTGTTGCTCTCGTTTCCCAAAGGAAAAAAAAGAGTTTTTTTCGCGAGGAAATCGAAGTATGAGAACGTGCGTTTTTTGCCTTGCCGATGGGCCCGAACCTTTTCCCCCCTTTTGATTTGGCACGGTTCAACGGGAACGACGCGCGATCAGACTTGCGTCACGCGACTAGGGAGCGACAAGAAGAGGAGAGGGGGAGGACCGAAGCGCAAGAAAAAGGATGAAGAGAGAGTTTGCACACAATATTCAATCAGCTCTCTGCTGAAAAATGAACCGGCCAAAAGAAACAGAATGTGTGGACGCGGAGGGGGGGGGAGGAAGGAAATGGGAGGAGGAAAAGCGTCTTGGTGGTTTCTTTTCCCCCTTGGAACAGAGCTGAATGACGAGAGAGGAGACACGCAGCAGAATAGAGCCCGTAATGTAGTGCTACCGCGCATGCATGACACGGGAAGACATTGAATTGGATGCACCGGGATGTCCGCGCTTTCGGTCTAGCTTGCGTTAGAAAAGGGGAAATTCCTTTGGACCATGCAAGTCGGCACTTGGCACTTGAGAAGCCACCGCTCGCATGTGATTCGTCGAGCTCTAAATCACGAAACCCCATTGTTGGTTTTCCTCTCCCATGCCTACCGTAGACGGCTGCCTCACGTGACACAGCACGGAAAGTCGGCTGCGAAAAGCAAAGTCTCCGGGTTCGATTTCGTCCCACAAAGCGGCTGAGGGAGATGCTTAATTTCACTGGACCCAGTCCTTTCGATCCGTTTTGTAATGACTGACTTGAGATCCCGAGGTAAATTGGCGCTCCAAGGGGCTCGATGAGTCTCGCCTGGTCCAGGAGGACATGAAAAGAAAAAAGGTAAAATAAAGGAGAGCCGAAGCCGGTCTGAATTTCTGACGTCATGTGTGACTTTCGCATGCCTCAATCACTTTTCGCAGATGCACGAGTAGCAGGAACACTTCCTCTCGGCTTGGCTGCCTCAAGGGTCGCAAGACAATGCCCGAATGCAACAAGACCATGGAGCTCCAATTGCGTAACAGTAGCCTGCCTTCGCAGTTGTCATTATGGACTGGGGGATTAACGTTTGAGACGTTATGCATGCGTGCGATAGCGCTACCAAAATCAATGGGCAACGATGAAGTTCGTTCGCCGTTTGGGACTTGACGCCATGCCATGCTACAGAGTTTCTTCCGTGGACGGTCCGCGAATTGAAACCGGTTGGCGCAATGGACGAATTAGAAACGGGCGAAATCAAAGCTTTACGAGCTATCTTGGTTCTCGCACAGTTGTGCCGAAAGCTACACTGTGCTGGACGACCTCAAGACCCAGGGATTTTCCACCCCTGCCGGCTCAATTCGTACGGTACGAGTACCTGTCGGGCTCCCCAAAGAAAATCCCGGCCCAGCTTAGTCATTCTTATCAGCCCATGTGCTGCTGCCAGCTTTGCATTACACCTCGAAAAAGCGCACACACGTCCTGAGCCCATTGAGAAATCATCGTTACCGCCCGCTCGCTCGCCCGCTTTCCTTTTTCCATTGAGAAATGCCGTCCTCGACTGTTTTGCGCGCCGCTTGTCGCGGGTCGACGGCCTTTCTCCGCCCTGCCGCCTGCGGCAACGTCGCCCGACAGCCCCTGATGGCCCGCGCCGCGGCTTTCAGCACCTCACTGCCTCGACGAAGCGAGCACGCCGAAGAGTCATTTGAAGAGTTCACCAGCAGGTAATCATATCTCGATCCGGGTGTTTCTTCTGAGACGCATAAGACAGACGAGGAGCCCTCCCACCAAGAAGCCATTGTTCAGCAGAATAATCTTGAATTTTCAAAAGACAATCAACCTATATCAGGACTTCAATGGCTGATGGAACATCTCGCATAGGTTCGAGAAGGAATTTGACGGCGTACAAGACGTTTTCGAGCTTCAGGTATGCGATTCGCTTTCAGACAAGACTTTTCCCGCTGGTCGCCCAAAAACCTGAATACGAAAGCATACCCTTCATTCAGTACTGACCATGCGTTGAACAGCGAAATTTGAACAACGCATTCGCCTACGATCTCGTTCCATCCACATCCGTCGTCGTTGCCGCTCTCAAGGCTGCCCGAAGAGTCAACGACTTTGCTACGGCCGTCCGCATCTTTGAGGGTACGTTCCCGAAACTGAACCCAGAGCACTCTGTTCAATCCTTTCGCTTCGTCTTTCCGCCCTGAACACAGAAGGAGAGGCGAGGCAACATCCTGCAAGCCACTCATTCAATGGCGGCAAGGTACACCTTATTGACTTCGACACGAATATACAGGTGTCAAAGCAAAGGTCGAAAACAAGGGCCAGTACGACCAATATCTCAATGAGCTCAAGTCTCTCAGGGAAGAGCTCGGCGTCCCACTCAAGGAAGATTTGTACCCGGAGGAGAAATAATTCCCTCACGAAAGAGCGTCGTATCCTTTTCCTTCACCATCGAGACCGCGAGATTTGGGGTATAAAAAAGCCGCGTTCGCGATCGTCATCATTGTCACAGTCATCATCATTGGGCGGTGATTACTTGTAAAAGAGAGAGATACTGCGGCTTTGCCTTGCCATCAACGTTTGAAGCAAATTATTTGTGTACATGGTAATCTAGGTGACCTAAGGGGTAAAAGCGAGGAAGAGAGAGGGAGCGGAATATTTGTAGGAGACGAGACCAGAGTACAGGTTCTAGTCATCTCGCCGACCAAATTTATATCAAACCTAGAGAAAACGCAACAAGCATTTTCGTGGCTTTGATGCCCAATAATGCTTAGCGTGGCTGCGAGCAGTTGCATTACCACATCGTCCAGGGTGAGTTCCTATTACTGGCCAGATGTTCAGGGACGCGCATACTTTCTAGATCGCTTTACGGTTCGACGAGGCCTGGTCGTCTTGTCTTACTAAAGTTACCGCTGCGATCGTCCCAGGTGGCACGATACGTGACCCGCCTACACCAATCTCCCAGTTCTTAAGACTCGGGGATCCCATCAGTGTCGAGGCGAAGTGATTCCTTTTTGAGTTTCCGTCTTTGTTGACATATGATGCTAACCCCATATCGAGGGCCGCGGGTCATGGCTTCACATGGATACGCTGCTGTTCGTACTCAATACCGCCAATGCAAGCTAGACAGACGCTCGTAGGCTGACGCGTTTCACACATAGAGGGAGCTGCCAGCACGGGGTAGGAAAGGGGAAACACACACACACACACACACACACACACATACAGAGAGAGAGAGAGAAAAAGAAGGGGGGGGGCTTTTTTTGCATGTTCCCCGAACCATGAACTTCTCTGTATCTTCATATGAATACTGACCAAAGTTTCATCCCGGCTCGGCTGATGGTCTGAACGCGACATACTATGCTTCGGGACCAGGGCCAATAGCCAGCTTGATCCTCCAATTCTTGAACTCCTCCGGCAAGATGTCACCGTGGCCCGTCTCCTGTACTTTAAACACCTCGATGCTGTCCGAGGCAGGTCGCCTTCTTATCCTCCAAACGCCTTCATCATGAATTGTGGTTTTGAGCCCTGATCCGCCCTCATTAGCATGAGCCGTTGCGGAAATACAAATGAGTGAATCAGAATGAGAATGTGAAGATGGTGGAATGAAAAACGAGTGGAAGGAGCAAGGAGCGCCACATACAGTCCAGAAACTCGCCTGCGAAGTTGACACACATGTCGGCATTCCACCGTGCTCCGGGCCTCGAGTTCACCATCTGCGGGATCGCCTGTGTCTCGAACTGCTGCACGTCCACCAGAATACCATCCCTTGTGCGAAAGCCCACAATGATCTTGGGTACGCCCAGGAGAAAGGACTGGATCCAGAACTTCATCAGCTTGCGGTGGTGGAAACTGTCCATGTCGTGCGAGGATCGTATCTCGACCGAAGTCTTGAGCTCGACCCAGTTGATGGGTTGTCCGGGAGGAGGCTTCATGTCCCATACTGCGCGTTGCGGAAGAGACCAGAAAAAAGTCAGGATAAATAACTTTTCGAAATACGGCTGCTCGATCTCATGAGATGGAGACTCAAATGAGACGGGCTCAAGTGAGATAGGGGCTCAAACCAGAGAGAATCTCAACCGATGTAGAGGCGCAGAAAGAAATCATGACGTACTAGCATCCACTTCGCCGCCGAGACACATGATTGTTTTTCCAATACCAGTGCGGACAACAGAACAGTATTGTTCTTTGTTGCAGACGGTGAGGTTCTCCCGGTTTTCTATGTAATCTCTGGGGGTCTCGTCCCATGTCTTGGGCAGTGTGGCGAGGGTCTCAAACTTGTACCCTGGCATGACTCCAATTAGCAAGACCGGGTTCGTGTTCACCAGAGGTGAAGGCATTTGTCAGTCAAAGAGGGACGGAGCTTGTGCTCACCCCAGTATTGCATGACCTCGAGAGGAGGGCCACGTCTAGGACCTCGTTGGCCCTCGGATTGCCTAGACTGGATCTTGTATTCATTATTTTCTTCAATGAAGCTACAAATTGTGAGCTAGAATTTCTCATCGGCAGTCGGCGGGCTCGGCTCACAGGCAGTCCTGTCAAATGTTAGTGTACAACTTGTCCACGAGGAAAATGGCTCGGCAGACCTGATACAGCGTTGCGTTCATTTCAAACCTGAAGCTGTGTTAGACATCCAGGTAAGATCACATGAATCTAGACGAACCCGTCTTGTTGCTCGAATGGGGCTGCCATAATCTATTGATGAGGTGTGTGAGCGACTATTCGAATGCATGCGCAGCGTGCCGAGGGGGAAGAAGGAAGGAAAAGACAAGGAACGGAGAACCGACTTTTGTCATCATGCCGCGCCAAGTGACAACATTGACGTCAATCTTCTTTCCCGTCTCCTTTTCGTGCGCCATGACAGTCTTGAGCAAACTATCGAGGTGTTCGTCCCCGGAGTCATCCAGCTTGTCAAACGAATGGAAACCTTGCGACAAGTCGGCGCCCAGCCGGGGCGTGTAATAATACTTGACGGACGAATCGTCCAGACGAAACTCGTGATTCGCATCATATGAGAAACACGCGAATTCCTGCCGTGAGGTGTCAGCAAGGTACGCAGCTCGCGTCTTTTGCTCGCAGGACATCACAGAAACCTTTGGTCGTTTGACAGGCTGACTCTGCCCGGCGAACCTGCCGATGGGTTGGACGGGAAAACTTGCAGCCATGCTGGGAAAGCAGTTGGTGGTAGCATTCGCAACAGACGCAGTGCGCTTCAAACGTCAGCGTCGCGGTTGACGATGATATATTATTCGCTACGTTGTGGGCGCGCACACTAAAAATTGATGACACAACCTCTTGTTGAAAAGCTCGCATCATCATTCAAATGAGATGAAATCGAGCTGCTGTGAGAGGACTGAGCTTCGTTTCGGAAGTGGAACTCGCGAGTGTTTAAGCGTGTGGTCAGTATCATTCACAACAACATCATCATCGAAAATGACCCCATTGACTGGAAGAAAGAAAAAAGAAGAGGAAAGTGAAGATTGATTAATCAGTTCAAGAGCGATTTCTGAGACCGCCTTATTTGAACTCACGAAGCCGGTTCGCAGTACAAGAAGCTATGACGGGGCTACCCTGCAGCATCACACCGTATTAACAGGGCTCCATTGCCGGCGGGCGAGATTCCATCAACCTGCGAGCCGACCTTTGCTTGGGCCCCCCTCTACCTAGAATACAACAGCTTAGAGCATGTGCGAGACTGACAACAGAGACCATCTATTCAGGTAGGTAGACACGTAGCCACACTACCTTTGCCCGTCTTTGACCACTTGGAAAGAGGGCGGATTCTCGTGCTGGGCATCAGCCAAGCGATTGGAACGGCGGAGGAACCAGGTTCAACCCGCTGTAGAGTGCACGTTTTGGGGGCGAAGACCAATTCGGGACCGTGAACGTATCCTCTCTGGGCAAACAAAGCACCTCATGCGGGTTGGGATGCCTCAGTGCACTACACATACTTGACACCTTCACGTAAGGTACTAAGTACTTACTGAAGTAGGTGTATGTAGCCGGTACTTCACGATGACAAGAGGAAGGGATACTGGTTGCCGCACGTGATCATGACGCGCCCGGTAGCCGCGTTGAAGCAAAGCCAACAAGCTCATCCCCTCCCCCACTTGTGGGATGCGCGCGTTGATTGGGGAGCTTTGCCAAGCTGTTTGGCCGCGCTAAGCGACGATATCAGATGCGCGCAGTCTTCAGCTTGGTTACATCTATGGATGACTACTTTAGCTGACAGACTCTCATTCAGGTCAATGACCAGGCCACGACGCCGACACAACCGCGCTTCGAGGAGGTCGTCATCGTCGTCGAAAGCCCTAGACGAGGACTGGTACACAATACGGCGCATCTTGGGTGAGCGCGTAGTGAGGGGACGCGTACAGTATTTAGTCGACTGGGACGATAATATATCTACGGGAGAAACTTACGAACCGACTTGGGTAGGTGCCTGTCTTGGTGCTGCTTTATGCGTCGCCATCCAAGTGCTGACCCATCATCTGCCAAGAGTCCCGAGGTCACAGAAGAAGCCAGGAGAGAGTGGGAAGAGTCTAAACGGGCTCGGAGGCAGCGGAGAGACTGCTCAGCAGCAGCAGCAGAGACCCAAACGGACCAACCTAGACAAGGCGAAAAAGAGCAAAGGGAAACACAAGACAGCCACGAGAGCCAGGCGCCTCGCCCACCGAACTGGAGGCCGCTGCCACGTTCCGAGGCCCTCCGTCGACGGCCAAGTTCCAGTCACGGCGGGCTTAACGAGAGACCGCGCAAACTCTTGAAATCGACCCCCAGCGCAACGCCGTCAGAAGAGCCCGTTCCGTCCGTAGTCTCCCTGTCGTCCGGCGACAGCGTCGACGGCGACAACGGCGACGGCGACAACGGCGACGATCTAGACTATCCAAGCCAGAGAGCCCTCGACGCTCTCCGCTCTGCTCGTCTCGTCGTCGAGCTTCACAAAAACCCCGACCTTGACCCAACAGCATACAGAAGTAACCACAACACACAAAGTAGTGGGCAATCGTCGCAATCCATCGCTGAGCTCGAAGACCTCGACGAGCGGCTCTTTTTTGCCTCTCAGCTTAGCCGGGGGACCATTCAAGACTCGCAAGAGCCCTCGGGCCAGACCTGGTCCGTGGATCATCAATCAGAAACACAGAAATCCTTAGCGGTGGCATGCTCGTCCGAGCATCGTCTAGAGCCTCGTCTTCTTTCCAAAGCCGCCTCTGGTACCGACCTCGGAGAAGCCATCCAGTCAACGAGTCGCTCGCAGGCGCAAGATATCCCATCTCATCAGCTTAGCGAAGCGCAGCCGGGGAGCATTACCAGGAACAATTATCACCTAAGTGATTCAAATACAAAGCCACGGTCTGACACTACCTCTCCCCAAGACAACGACAACGACAACTTCGTGGTCCCAAATACGAGTCCCATATTCTTAACACAACTGCCAATTAAACTTGCCCTCGATATCCCAGCCAGCTCACGCACCGAGCTTCAAGAGTCTCCTATAAAGAGTGCTATTGCGGAAACACCGTCTCGTCCTAAGCACGACTCCGACTCTGAGGATTTGACCCATGAAGCTGGCTTTCATGTAGATTCCCAGGACGCCCAAGTAATTCACACTAATCTGTTAACCTCTCGTGTCGAGGCTTTCACAGACAGCCATAATTCTATCCATAGTCTTTGCCGAGACGAGTTTATCGAATTCTCAAAGGAACATTCGTCCATATCACCGCATTCGTCTCAGCAACCAGACGCGCTTTCCGTGATGGAGCAGCAGGCGGCAGATCAGCTGTCAAGTCCAGTGCGGCGCGGCACGGCTGTGGACGAGCTCACTGAAATTCTGAATTTAGATGCAGACATGGTTGAGGCACCGGCATCTGACCATCAGAGGCAGCCTGCGGAAGACGACGTCACAGCCGCGGAGCTTGCCTCGACTGGAGTGGAAGACGTCCTAGGACAACCTGAATTGGAGCAGCTACCGAGACACCTCACCCAGCAAGCACAACCTCACACTTCTCCAGACCATCTTGCCAATTCTGAATTTGAGAGAGCCGCATCCGTGCCATCCGGGCGCTACCAGTCATTGGCTCCTGACGCTCTCCAGAGTATTGTAAACCAAGGTCTCGCAGGACCAGCTGCACCTGCCGCTCAAGATGCCACCCTCGGCTCCTTCCATGACGTGCCTGAGCCGTCGACTATTTCCCTTGCCGATATTTCCCACCCTTCCGACACTGAGGTCGCCGTCCTGCCCTTGACAGTGCCGCTCGTCACGACCGGGGACTCGTCGGGCGAGAATTTTGAGGATCACAACTTATCCCGGCCTGGTGGGGGTCTTCTTCAGCAGCATAAATACTCTGATAACAGCTCGAGCGAAAGCTTCCAAGTCTCGATGGACTGGAGACATGACGTCACATTGCCCTTTCACGCAAGGTCGAGACCCATGTACGATGGTGCCCTGCTCGCATCAAGGGAAGACGCTCAGGCGTTTAGCTCTGTCTTCACCGTCGAAGAATACGCTGAACCTGAGGCCGGTATCGTACACAGAATTGATCAGCTTTTCGGTCAGCTTTTCGACGTATGCGACTATCCCGACGATGTCGTTGGCAATGCCACCCTGGAGGGCCTGTCGTCCAGCGACCTGATCAAACACTGCTGCAATCTGAATGCAAAATTCAGTTTCGTCTACGAACTCCTGCTCGGGATTACCAAAGAGACCCGTGTCTTGATCGTAGCAAGATCCCCGAATTTACTGGTCCTTCTGTACCGCCTCACGGAGGCTCTGAATATTGCGTGCGTGAGCGAGCACGCTGGCAACTCCCAAGACCGATTCCCGGAGTCCGTCGTCCGGGTCCGTTTGGCGTTGCCCGGAGACGACGTCAATGCGGACGACTTCGATGCGGTGATCGGATACGATCACCTATTCGACTCATCCGCGGTTGGACAAAAGCTGGAATCGGAAGTTTTGGACAGCAGGCCACCACTGCTGTTAAAGTTGGTCACAATGCACTCTCTCGAACATATTCTTCTGCACATCCCCCACGATATCACCTATTTGGAGCGCAAAAATGCTTTGTTGTCGGGTATCGTGCGAGCGCGAGAGCTTGTGGCAAATCCTCCCCATGGTTACCGCGACCCTGATGAGCTCGCGAGCCTGTTTCTTGACTATTTCAATGGTGTCGACGATGCGATCACCTACGAACCAGTGCCACTCCCCGAAGAAGTCCTGGATGTCTTTGTAAATTCCCAGTCACGCTCACAAGCGCCAATCAGTGACAGCAAGAGCACCGGCGATTCCAAAAAACGTAAACTCGTAAGCACGGCTTGAGTCCTTTCAAGATTGACCCATTAACTGAAACGAGACAGTCTCAGCTTGATCGGGACGATGAGCACGCGAAAAAGGCTTGCGTATCAGAGTACCGACCAATTACCGAAATAAACGAAGTACCGCTCCCGGATGACGTGAAGACGCTGCTCAGCTCCGTCAAAGTCAACGAGACCGCGACAACATACCCTCAGGCCAAAGCCGGCGTGTCTGTGGCCGTTTTGCTCGCATTGGCGGGGGAGGTAAGACCTTGTGTAAAGCAGCGAGAGAACGAGTGCTGAAGCATCTAGGTCTCTGAACTGAGACGTCAGCGCCAACCCGATCGAGAGGAGATGTACAAACGATCCATCGCAAATCTGGAGTTTAGACTCAAGGAACTTCAAAGGGACTATGATCATACTGTTCGAGCATGGCAAATCGCTGTGGAGATCGAGGCCAAAGCCGAGTTGAAGGCCAAAACGGCCGAAGAAAGCCTGCAAAAGGCAAGAGAGTTTACAGACAGAGAGGTGGCCAAGGCTGCAAAAACAACCGCTGACCTTCGAGCCGCCGTGGAACAAATGACTGCAGTTCCTGATGGTGATGGATCCGAGGAAGAAAAGCAACTGGCCAAAGCGCGGAGCCTGTGGCGTGAAAGCCAAGACAAAATCGTACTTTTGGAGAAGCGACTGGAAAACGCCCGTAGAGACGAGGGGTATGTTCGGAGCCTCTACCAAGACGCCACAGCCACAGCCAGTTCATTGCGCGCAGAGGTGGCGGAGCTCAAGGAGCAGAATACTGCCCTATCGAGGAGGGCTGACGAGAACATTGCCAGGGTCCAAGCGATCCAAGCTTTCAATTCGGAGGCTACTCTCGCTCGTGAAATAGCGTTGCTGAGACGGCAACTTCGCGACCGTGAGACGGAACTGGACCGTGTCAGAGAGGACATTCGGCAGCTTAGAGGTCGTCGAGAGACTCGCCAATCTAGTTTGCCGCGTAGTCCCCGGCTGAGCGTCATGAGTCCCCCGAGACGACGCGGCTCTCATAGTGGCGGCGGTTCGGCTAGCAGAGGAACGAGCCCTGCCGCGACGTCTGCAACTGAGGGAGCTGGATCAGGCGGTGCCCCTTTTACGACGCAACCTCCGGGGACCGGCCGGTGGAATCATCTGAGAGATTGAACTGCTGCCCCCGCTTGGGTATGACTGTTTGAATTGGTTAGACTGCAGAACAATAGTGTAGCATCGGCATACCGTGTTTAGATCCTACCACGAATGTCTGAGATAAAAAAAAAAGGAAGAAGAAACAGACCTTTCAAGTTGTTCTCTCCGGTCCTGAGATGTGAAAAGTGGTGTCTCAAAATCCTGAGAGAACCTCTGCTTCCGTTGAAGACTGTTTTTCCTCGAGCCTCGTCTGGGCCTATGACTTTTATAATGAGATGTGCGATTCAAAGTACAAGCACGGCTACGGGTGGCAAGGGTGCAACGTAGTGGTCAGGTGTGCCTATTTATTTTTACATATGCCATGGGGGCGCAACACTACCTAGGATCTACCTCTCAACACAAATTTTGTCTCGCTCAATCAAAAAACTATCCCATGCTCGACATGACCCTACTTTTACTTTTTCTTGTTCTTGTTCTTGTTCTTCTTGTTCGGGTCTCGAGCGATGCATGTTTTTCTGACCCTCGTCCAGCAAAACATGATGCGCAGACAATGCGTTTTCTCTCGATTCAACCGAAACGCCACGATCCTCGTGCAAATAAGTTCAAACTAGTACGTGATGGGAGGGAGAAGAGTGGCCCACGTCGATGTCGATGGAGCGCAGCAAGCAAGCTTCGCTTCTGGGAACAAAACCACGTCGGACCAAGGTGGCAAAAGTTGCTGCTGCCGCTGAAGCGGTTTCGACCGCATTTTGTTTGTATGCTTCTGGCGCCTCCCATCTGACAACAGACACGGACTAGAAACAAATATAAAAAAAAAGAAACCAAGAGCGGGGAAAAAAAAAAAAGGACGGAACAAGGCAGAACAGAACAAAACAAAACAGGAAAAAAAAAAAGACTCTTATGCTTCTTGGTTTTCCAATGCTGGGGGTCCTCGTGCCGGGCTATGCATGCAACTGAGTAAACTAACAAAGCAAAGCAAAGCAAAGACAACGCAACGCAACGCAACGCAGCGCAGCGCAGCGCAACGCAGCGCAAAACAAGTCAGAGCAAAATAGAGCAAGAACAGATGAAGCGTGTGCTCACACCTAATCATACATTTTCAAAGGGTATTGTAAAATGACGAAATATGAAAAAAAAAAGGACGACGCGCTGCTGAACCGTTTGGGTCATGACAACATGCAAGTGCGAAAAGAAAAAGACCCCCTCCAAAAAAGAGGAAATGGAACAGGGAGGAAAGCATACCGCGTATAGGCCGCAGCTGCGAAAGAGCACCACGGCAGCTTGCATCTTGCACCGTCCGGCGGATAATTGTCCGGCTAGAGCGGACCGGTGGTGCCTCATACTGCTGGCCACCTGATGCGGAGGTTGTCGGACCAACGCTTGTAGAGCACGTCGGAGAGCTGCTTGCAGTGTTCCATCCCGCTGCGCGCCTCGCGGCCGGGGTATTTCTCCTCGGCCAGTGTGAACCGCTCCCTGTCGAGCTCTCTGGCACCCAGGCTCGGCCGCGGCGAATCCGCCTGCCTTCGCCGGTGGCTCTTGAGGTGGGGGTTGTTCGTGCTGAGGACCAGCTTCGCGGGGCCGATCGAGGACGGCGTTTGATTCCTAACGATGACCGTGCCCTGCGGCGTCCCGTCGTCTGGGTGCTTCTGCGCCGCCGTCTGGAGCAGTGAAGCGCTCAGCTTGCTGTCCTGCGCTATCGACGCGACGAGACTGCTCATGACGTGGTATGCGCCCTCCGGATCGACCGTGTTGAGCGCCGCAAACGCATCCGACAGTTTGGCCAGAGCCTCTCGCTTCTGCATCGCAGACGTCTGCGCGTGGAGCTCTGCCAGCGTCGGCTCAATGGCCCTGTTGTACAGGCGTCTGCCCACCACAGCCTCCTTCCCGTTAGGCTCGACGGGACTCGTCATGGCTGGCGGGAGGTTTTCGTTGCCGAAGACGTCATCCGACGACGACGACGATCGCCCCAGCTGCCCGCTGGTTGAACTGTCCGACGGCACGCGCCTGAACAGCCGCACCGTCGACCCCGAGTTCCCAAACGACATGTCAGGTTGGAGGGGCTTCTTGGGCGCGGCGGCATTCCGAGGCGATGCGGGGAGCCTGACTGAATTGCGCGGCGCGAGCGAAGAGACCCTTCGGACTGTCGATCTGCGCATTGTTCCGAGCGCCGGGGAAGATGGACTCAGGGGGCCCTCGGCCACGTCGAGCTTCCGCATACCCTCTTCGGTGGCCAGCATCGACGACGGCTTGCGGTGCTTGGTCGGAGCTCTCTTGGGCTGGGTGATGGCGATCGACTTGACCGTGTCAAACACCCACTCTTGTTGCTCGTCCTTTGGCGATATCGTCTGCAGCGTCTCCTGGTAGTATATCGGGTGTCTCTGCCGGTTCTGGTTGGCATCCCACATCTGGCGTCGCGCAACGAGCTCCTGCAAGGCCTCTATTTTTCCAGCCGCGCGGATGAAGCGATGCTTCAAGAGGTCTCTCGCCGAAGGCCTGCGCTCATAGTCTTTGGTCAGGCACTGAGCCACAAAGTCTTTGAAGTCTCTGCTGAAGTCGCCCTCCAGTTTTGGTGGCGCATTCTTTGGAATATGGAACAAGACCTTCATCGGGTGGATGTGACACAACGGTGGCTCGCCGCTCGCCATCTCCATGGCGGTAATCCCCAGTGACCAAATGTCCGCCTTGAAGCTGTAGCCATCTTGCTGGATGACCTCGGGTGCCATCCAGAACGGCGTACCCACAAATGTGTTACGTTGGGATTTGATGTTTGTCAGCTGGGCGGCGACGCCAAAGTCGGCCAGCTTGACTTTGCCAGTCTCGGAGAGTAGAACGTTGGCGGCTTTGATGTCTCGATGGATTTTGCCCTCGGTGTGCAGATACTGAATTCCCAGCAGCAGCTCGCGACAAATAATGGCAATGTGCGTTTCGCTGAAGTTGGCCGGTTTTAACTGCGCACACCCCTGTTAGAGAACTCATACGTGACATGGCGAGGGCATTCGCAGATATACCAGGTCAAGACAAGATCCCCCACCCAGGTACTCCATGACAATCCAAAGCTTGTGACCCCTGAGAAACGAGCGTTTGTACTGCGTTACATAAGGACTCGCACATGTGCTGAGGACAGTTATTTCGGCTTGAATGTCTTGAATGTCGTCATCATTCGACTCGAGGTCAATCTGCGCAAGGTCAGCAGCAGAAACAGGTTGCAATTCGCAAGGATCAATGCGGCCCAGAGACGTACATGTTTGATAGCCACCATTTCACCCGTCGCCTTTTCGATGCCTTTGTATACGACGCCGAAGCTGCCTCCTGTTTTTTTTTTAGCACTTTCTCAGGTCGGCATCCTGCCATGTTTCTGAAAGCGACTTACGCCCAAGCTCCTCCAGAACCTGGTAGTGTTCTGCAACGCCCTCGTCCGCCATCATGTCTCAATTCGACGCAACGTGCCGTCTTGCCGGAAGAGAGCCCTATCGTATCAATTGCAAGAGGGAGACGACGCGGGCGTCCGGAGAGGCAGGCGAGTGGTTTCGTTTTCGCAGTGCACAGGAGAGAGAGATGCGGTATGCACGCGGGGTAAGAGATGCAGCAGGAGAAAGACCATGAATATCGACCGAGTCGCACGGCCGAGTGTGTAGCTGACCACGGCTTTTCAGGCCAGGGCAATGCCCGGCTTGGTTTAATGACGACGGTCGTCGTTGTCTGGGACAGCGGCGGGCTCGGGCGCAGAAGTGCTGGGGGTCCGAAGCCTTTGTTTACAAATCTCCTGATGCGGGTAGCAGCTGTGACGGGGGTGGTTCCCGCTGGGGCGATTGCTAGCGGGGTTTCTCAAGCCTGCAGGGCGATGGTGATGGAAATAAAACGGCGACTCGGACGCACGCAAGCAGAACCATGGAGAAGCTGCCTCATGGCCCTTTTCTCCGCATCGTGAGATGGTCCGCGATGGTGTTGACGGTGCAGGATGCAGCAGGCCGCCTGGGGGTGCCACACGAGCTACATATCTAGGTATTCTGGCAACGAGTCCTTCTTCCCGCCTTGCATACCATGTGCCGCGCCTCGAGCGTTGGAACGAGACCAGTTGCCATGCGCGCGCGCGCGAGG
>JAPFUF010001445.1:0-13307 GCA_030780645.1 Aschersonia sp. MBC 508 | reverse complement strand
AGCAAAGCTCGTCTGGTGGCCCTAGCTGCGCGGTCGCCGCCGTCCCAGCAGCTTGGAATACCGGACGTGCCCAGCGATTGCATGGACATAGTAGTGATGTCACCCGGCTGAGTGCGGCAACGCAGCCCTCCCTCGTCTTTCCGGGCGCAGATACGTGCAGAGGCAGGGGAGGGGGGGTGAACTTGACGCGCGGCGGATAGATCAAATTCACCCCCTGACTTGTCATGGGCAAGGTCAGACAGACATTCGGAGCAGGTGACAAGTTGACAGGGAATGCTTTTCGGACCCGTCTCGTCGAGTGAAAATAAAAAATACAAACGCTATTTATTCCATCATATCATCTCTCATGGCATGAAAACGAGACTGCTCTACCACCGAAATCCGGAGCACAGCTGTCTGATTTCGCTCTATCTTCCACGCGAAAACCCTCTGATTCTGGCCGGAACAACAGGTCGAGGCTGAGTCAGTTCCGGGTTCCGTCCCACATCTGTGCCTGTGCCTGCGCCAAGGGGATGGTGTGTGTGCAGAATGAGCGAGTCATGGCTCGCAGTTGGGCTAATGAACCCTGCCCGCGCGGATGAGAGCGGCGGACTGTGAATGTGTGGGTTCCCGTGGTGGTTGTAGGCATCGTCTGACTTGTAGTATGGGTCCCAGTTCTCCTCGTCGCTCTCCATACCGGCCTGCTGGCTCAGTACTTTGGCGTCGTAGTCGCCAAGAGCCGAGTTTTGGCCCAGTCTCCGGTTGGACGATGAGCCCCCGCTGGCGGCCTGACTTGGCCGGAACCTCTTCTTCTTCACGCCGCTATCTCGGAGGAATGAGCCGAGTGCTACCAAGTTGGCCACCGTAGTGGCTGCCAGGAGTTCCACTGACGCCCAAGTCGACCTCGTCACTTGGGAGCCGTGATCTCTGATGATGATGGGCATGCGATATGCCGCAATGCCCACAGTTAGAAATCCCAAACAGAATAGCATGACCAAGAGGACTTTGCGTTTGGGGGTGATGCGCGTTGACAAGATGATGGGGATCGGAATGATGACGAGAATTGTGTCAATCAGTGCACTAGAAACTCCCGCCGTGAGGAGCTGTGCGTAGCCTTGACGGCATTGCGGTCCTGGATCGGGCAGGACCTGCCAGTAGTGCGTGATCGGTTGGCATTCCACGAGATCGCTGATGATGACAGCCAGGAACGTCGCGCCCAGTGCGTATCTGAGAAATATGATGAGTCTGAGGTGCAGCTTCTCCATGGAAGCTTTGGCGATACGACTGATAAACTCGAGTGAGGTGAGCTTGAGAATCCAGAGTCTGCATCAAGACCAGGTTAGCAAGTTGGGGGGTTTCGGCCGTTTGCTTGTTACTCGAGGAGTCGCCGCTACTCACGTCGCGGTGAAGAAAATCCGAGCGGCCAGAACCAGGCGGCTTCCTATTTCTCGGCGATCCAACTCCTGCTGGCTCGCTGTGGCATTCACTTGGACATTGTTCGTGCCAAAGAGAAGGACGACATGAATGCATCCCATGCGCGCGTATAGCGGGAGCAAAGATAATGCCGCAATCTTGTCCTCGATGAACAATTTCTCGATCCTGATGTATCGGCCTGCCAGTCGCAGAAATATCAGGCAAGTGCAAAAGATTGTGATCCACCACGCGACGAGCAGCGTCGGTTTGGCCTCGCTGAAGGGCTCAACCGGTGGGGGATCCGAGTACAGTCCCATGCTGGAGGAGAGAGAGAGAAGTCATGCGCAACTCAATCTGGCCTGGGATCTCTTCGCGGTGATGTGCGGAGGTTTGTCGTCATTACGTTGAAGTAAAAAGGAGAAGACTGGCCAAGAGACCGCTCTCGTCGAGCATCCTGCGCAGTGAAAGATTTACAACAAGTTCAAATGTGTCCAACAGGACTGAAAAGAACGTAGCCCGATGTCTGAAGGAAGGGGGGGGCCAGGGAAGTAGGCCCAATGCAGTGGCTGGCGTGCCGCCGAGTAAATTGCCCAGATCCGTGGTGAGCTGGCGCTAGCACTCGTCAGCTTAGCTCGTGTCAAATGCCAGCGAGATCCGTCCACCCCCGTTCAAACACGTCTGCTGCACCCGTCCGAGGACCAAATGAAAGCATCGGTCATCAGGGGTCGCCGCCGATCTAACAAGGCTCGTGTCGTGTCTGCCACAGCCAACGAGGACGACGACGTCAAAACACAACTGCCGACTCACAAACGCTCATTGCAGGCTCGCTTCCGAACAGCTATTTTTTCACTAGGACTTCAGGTCAGCCACGGAGAGCTTGACGAAGGATAATGATGTCGGCCGGTGGAGCAGCATTCATTAAGCTGTTGAGTTAGCCAACTCGGCGCCGCCACCCCGATCATGCGCTTTCAACCGGGCCAGGGCCGCAGCCGGGATATATTTCCTCTCGCTTAGCACCCGAGGGCAGCCGATCTCGTCCCATCTGTCCAAAGTCGCGAGAAGTGGTGATTTTAAAAATATCGACGGGGGGTTTCGAAAGATCTGCATTGCTCGTGGTTGCGGTGCCTGGGCACACTCGGCGTCGCCCATCGGCCTCAAACGAGTGCACACCACTTGGTCCTCATTGTGAAAGATAGGACCCGTCCAGGCCTGTTTGCCATGACATGTTGAAAACCGCGACGGTGCAGTGGTGCTGCACGTGGTGAACTCCTTTGAGTTTCGATGTTTGCGCAGCGCTGAGGGCCTTGTTTGAGACAGTCTCTCATAAATTACGGATGGTTTCGGTTCGTACAGAAACTGCCCATCAGCCGACGAGAAGAGTGAAACGCGACATCTCTTTGATCAAATGGCTTATTCATGTAGGGTAGACAGCAATCAAGTTTTCTTTTGGTCGGTAGTTGACGTAGCTGAGGCTGTGGAATCATCCCAGGACCTTGGTGATTGGCTCCCAAAAAAAAAACACAATTTCAAGCGAGGTCCAAAATTATCAAGCCCACGGCATTTCTCTAATAACGCTGTTTTTTGGCATCGCTCTAAAGCCGACACGGACGTTTAGGTTGTGTGGAGTCAAGTCTTAGCAACATGAACTGTATAGAAGTAGCAGCCCAGCGAGAATTCCAGGTAGGGCAGACACGACCTGCTTGGCCAGAGGCGTTTTCATGATTGAGAGTCCGCCTGGCCCGGGAGCCAAAATAGTCCGCCATGCAAAAAGGTCACTCGTCTGAGTTGCTCGATTATCGCTCTGCTGGTCAAAAAGACCAATTCTTTCGTCCCATAGTGGAAATTCTTCTGCCGGGCCACTCAGGGCTGGGGGCCTTTTGCACAAGCTCCTCGGATCTGCGGAACTTTCGCAAAGCCAGCAGGTGCGACAATCCAGAAAGGTGTCGTAATATATAAAATGAGCCTGCTGTAATTGCGTATGAGCAAATGGGAAAATTCCTGGAAGATGTCACCTAGGTGTTCAAGCGGTCAAGACTGCCTCAAATAGTAGCGAAATGCCAAGGGCGATGAATTCTGCCCAGAAGGAACACCTTGCGAGGCTGGGGAGCAAACGATCGTTTCAAATCGTCGGGTTCGTTTGACAAGGCATTATCGGCAGGGGCCAAGTTCAGGGCGCGCAGGCACGCCAAGCCAAAGGTGATGGTGCCTGCCGCACAGAGCCATCTCACGTGACCATGCCACGCAATTCTCAGCACGCGCTCGAATTCTCACAGGAAACTTGCCTTTCAGCCACAACGCCTTCTCCATGTCCGGCCAGATGCGATCATGAATGAATCCTTCTTGGAGCCGTCGGGGCTAGTTATGTGGAAGGATTTCATTACCGCAGAAGCTGAATGTCGTTTGTTGAATATTTTTGCAGGCCTAATCTGGCCCGATCGCCCAGGCAGACGGTCTCTGCATTACGGCTACACTTTCAGCTATAAAACGTTTGGCATAGACGAGGAGATCCCATTCAAGCCGTTCCCAGATTGGCTTACCGCTCTAGTACCGCCCGGCGAGGAGCGTCTTCCGGACCAAGTTTGTCTGCAACATTATCCGCCCGGCACTGGGATTCCCCCCCACGTTGACACGCACAGCGCTTACGATCAGCTGTACTCGTTGTCGCTGGGCTCGTCAGTCACGATGCAGTTTCGCCATGGAGAGTCCGGGGCCAAGATTGACGTAGATCTGCCACCTAGGAGCATGACGCAGATGAAGGACGATTCGCGGCTTCACTGGACGCATGGGATCAGAGCGAGAAAGACAGACACACTATCTGATGGCACAGTTCGACCGAGACGCGATCGGTGGAGCATCACCTATCGATGGCTGCGGGACGGGGCGAATTGCCCCTGTGAGAATGAAAAGCTGTGCGATACTGCGCAGAGGCGCAAGGGCTTGGAGAAAGAGTATCGATGGAAGAAACAGAACGGCACTGACGCTGCAGTGGGTGCCTCGTAGGCTGCTGCAGTGCTACGTTGTCGGATTTTATGTCAGAGAGGTCGCTGCTTCGTCTCTCCCAAGAAAAACTTGAAATATTGATAAGTCGCAATGTCAGGAGCGTTAAAGTTAACAGGAAGACGGAAAGCGGATGTGAGCTGTCATACGCCACTTCATGCCATGTTCGTTCCCCTACCCATCGAGTTGGTCCGGGCTGGTTCGTCAAGCCAACGAGGCCCCACTAAAAAAGACTAGACGCGCCTGACGCCATCAGTGCCACCTGCCGGCCCTACAGACCAGCCGGGCACGGGCACGTGTTGGCAACGCTGAAGAAACACGCTGATGTCACCGGGCATGTCGTGATATGATACGAGAGGCCGATGTTGTACGCATGTGACAGCAGCCAATGAGATATTGTGACTCTTGCACTCGTAGATTAGACGGCCGTGCCTCGTGAACCTCGACCCCTCCCATTCTCCCACTTGTTGCTCGGGCAGGCAGCCGCCGGACCCGGCGTTTTTCGCCTTCGCGCAACCAAAGCAGAATGGACCCGACTGATCCGGCCCCGATTTCTCTGGCCGCGCAGACTCTGTCAACAGAGTTCCACTTGTCCATCTCGACACGGCTCCCGTCAATGCCTCGCCATACCAAGTGCAGCTTTCTGTTGCATAGATGACGATTATACATGTCAATGCACTGAGATTCCGGCCGGATGGACCCCAAAGCTAGCGCGACAGCGTCGCGCAACGAAGGCGAAACGATGGCCCAGCGAAAAGAAGACGCATTGCCCAAGAACGATGCCTTTCCGGGCACGCTCGAGGTTCCGTCTGGACTCAAAACTTCGCTGGCCTTGAGAAAGTCCTCTGCGCCTTTACCGAACGACTTCGTCTCTCCGGATCAGCGGACTACGGCGCTGGACAGATGGCAGACGGCCGATTGCGTAGACGGGCAGCATCGAGCAGAGTTAATTCCCAGCAGAGCTTGGATTCACTGGAACGGAGCACTCGTGGGCGATGGGCATGAGTCGGACACGTCATCGACCGACGAGGTCTTGGTCACCAACAAAATGGGCGAGGTCGAGGAAGCCGTCAAGCCCGCCAAGGCAGCACCCAAAAAGGGCTTGTTCAGGAGAGTCTTGATGAAGGACGCGCACTGCAAGAGTACTGGGAGGGCAAAGGGGGATGGCAGGCTGCAGATCACGATGCACGAGACGGCACATACCGGCTACATCGCCAATGCCCTCGGTGCCGTCGCACACAGCATGCGCTCAAGGGCGCAGCCCATAGCCCCCAAGAGGATACCGCCTCCTCCCAAGATCCGACCTCATCTTAACATTGTTGTCATGGTGGTTGGTTCCCGTGGTGATATTCAGCCGTTTCTGAGAATAGGCAAGTATCTCAAAGACGAGTTCGGACATCGCGTCAGGATCGCGACCCACCCCGTCTTTCGCGATCTGGTCGAAAAAGATACGGGACTAGAATTCTTCTCTGTCGGTGGTGATCCTGCCGAGCTGATGGCTTTCATGGTGAAGAACCCTGGCATGATCCCCACGCTAGAGACCGTGAAGGCCGGGGAGATTGGGAAACGCCGAGCAGCCATGGCCGAGATGTTTGATGGTTTCTGGAGAGCCTGCATTCACGCCACGGAAGACGAAAAGACCGAGGTCAAGCCAGGCGCCCTGCGTGGGAAGGATGTCTTCATCGCCGACGCTATCATAGCAAACCCCCCAAGCTTTGCGCATATACACTGCGCCGAGGCTTTGGGGATTCCGCTCCACCTGGTCTTCACGTTTCCTTACACCCCGACCCACGCATTTCCGCATCCTCTGGCAAGCATTAAACAGACAAACATGGATCAAGGCTACGCAAACTTCATTTCCTATCCGCTTGTCGAGATGATGACTTGGCAAGGCTTGGGCGACTTGGTCAACAAGTTTCGCGTTCGGGACCTTGGCCTGGATCCTGTGTCTACACTCTGGGCACCGTGTGCGACGTACCGCATGCACGTTCCATACGCCTATTTATGGTCACCAGGGCTTGTTCCCAAACCTGAAGACTGGGGTGTCGAGATTGATGTGTCTGGATTCGTGTTCCTGGACTTGGCTTCATCTTTCAAGCCGCCCCAGGATCTTGTCGACTTTCTGGAGGCAGGGGAGCCACCAATCTACATCGGCTTTGGTTCCATTGTAGTAGATGATGCGAACAAGTTCACAGACATGATCTTTGAGGCCGTCGAGAAGGCGGGCGTGCGGGCCCTTGTATCTAGGGGATGGGGCGGCTTTGGACGCGACGACGTGCCAGAACACATCTTTATGCTCGACAACACTCCTCACGATTGGCTGTTCCCCAGGATCAAAGCCTGCGTTCATCATGGGGGTGCCGGAACCACGGCGATAGGTCTCAAGTGTGGCCTTCCCACGATGATTGTTCCCTTTTTTGGCGACCAATACTTCTGGGGCGCCATGGTCGGCAAGTCTGGCGCCGGTCCAGAGCCGGTACCTTACAAACGGCTGACTGTCGACGATTTGGCCGACGGCATCAAATACCTCCTCACGGACGAGGCAAAATCGGCTGCCGGTGAGATTGCCGCGTCCATCGAAAAGGACGGTGACGGTGCCAAAAACACCGTTGATAGCATTCAGAGACACATGAGAATGTACGGCCCGCCGACTCTCAGCTGCGCTATTATCCCTACACAAACCGCCGCGTGGCAGGTCAGAGGCACGCACGTGAGACTGGGTACGATTGCAGCGCATGTCCTTGTGAGCAGCGGACGATTGAGCTGGAAGCAGATACGTCTACTGCGCCACACCGAATGGGTTGACTTTGAAGGGCCCGGCGAGCCTGTCACGGCTGTCGCGGAGTCGCTGAAAAATACGATCCGCGACTTTTTTGGGGGCATCGGCGGCGCACCCTACCGAGTTTGCAAGACGGCCAAACGGAGGTTCTCTCACAAGACGAGAGAAGATCGGTCGACAAAGGAAAAGGCCCAGAGCAAAGTCCAGGACGCGGGCGCGGACAAAAGTCATGCATCCCAAGAAAAGTCGAGGCCACCGGAGAAGAAGGGAAAGCCACGGCAGCCATCAATAGTGCCAGGCTTTGAGCAATACGGCCGAGACATTTCCAGCAGCTTCGGCCAGTCCGCGCTGGCCGTCGTCAAGGCTCCGACCGGTCTTTTCGTCGCGCTTGCACAGGGCTTTCACAATGCTCCCAGGTTGTACGGAGACGACACGGTCCGGCGACCGACCAGGATCAGCGGCATGCGGTCTGGCCTCATTGCGTCTCGCAGGCAATTTGTATACGGCCTCTATGACGGCGTCACCGGTGTCGTGCGTCTTCCGCTGCGGGGGGCGAAGAACGAAGGGTCTGTCGGATTGCTCAAAGGCACGGGGATGGGGGTCGCCGGACTGGTGCTGAAACCTATCTCTGCTGTGCTGGGACCTATTGGGTGCAGCATGCAAGGCGTGGTGAAACAAATCGAGCGACGCCGCAGCCCACAAAGGTTTATTCGGCACGCCCGCATGGTTCAGGGCGAAAACGAGGTTGGGGCCCTCGACGAGGCCAAGGCCAAAGTCGTGCGTGAGCAGGTCTTGAGCGGCTGGGACGTTTTGGAGCGATTGACTCGGGCTATCGCTGAAGAGGAGAGCAAGAGAGGCCTCGCCGGGCAGGTGGACAAGTTGATGCTGGATGTCGCATTCTTATTTACCAATGTGGAGCGGGCCGAGACGTGTTTGGACGACTTGAATCACGGGAAGAGTCTCGAGAGCATCATGACGGGATACAAGGACTGGAACATCAAGTCTACGGATCCTGGGTACTCCCGCGGTGATACCTTTAAGGACGCAGCTTGAAGGATTGCACACGCGGGTTCCTGTGGGAGAGTGTCCTCACGCAGTCCTTTGATCAGGTGGGATCCAGGTTGGCGTGTTTGCGTTTTTGGGCGCCAAATTGGCAAGTTTGGCCTCCTTTTTTTCAGCGTCTTTCACTGTAATCCAGGAAAGTATGGCGCGAATCGAGGCTCTACGGAGCCCGCCTAAATGCGTTCTCTCTCTTTTCTTTTTTTGCAAGCTGGCGTCTTTCAGCTGGCGAGATAATGTCGAGTGGACAATCCATAGCGATGGTGTTTTCTTTTTCTTTTTCAATTCTCCTCTCATTCATCTAATTACCTTGATCTGCGTTTGACAAATTGTTCAAATGCCTCAATCAATCCTTCAATCTCCGCCCCTGTGTTACTGTGTCAGGTAACTGATCGATTATGAAGCGCCATTGCTGTGCAAAAGGGACTTACTGCTGTTGTAGTGCACGATGCTGACCCTGACGACGGCATCTATGGGATCCAAGCCCAACACGTCGTGTGCCAGCCGCTGAGAGTAGAAACTGCCCCATCGGAAACAAAAGTTTGTCTGCGACTCGACTGCCTCGACGACCTCTCGCGACTTCCAGCCCTCGACCGTGAAGCTGATGGTGGGCACCCGAGCAGCCGGATCTCCCGTCCTGTCCCCGTAGATGGTCACGTCGTCGCGTGACGTGAGGTAGCTCAGCAGCAACGCCTGGAGACTCGCCTCGCTGACCCTGGCTGCTTCGTAGCCCTCCTGCCGCATGTACTCGACGACGGGGACCACTCCGGCAACGAGCTCGTACGACGCGGCAGCGAGGCCAATCTTGTCGGTGAGGCTCGCCGCCGGATTGAAGTAGTGGCCCAGTGGCATGATCTCCCTCTGCGCGGCCTGGCTCGCGTAGAGCATCGAGATGTGCGGGCCAAACACCTTGTACCACGAGAAGCAGTAGTAGTCGACGCCGAGCTCCCGCACGTCAATGGGCCGATGGGGCGCATAGGACACGCCGTCGACGCAGACGAGCGCGCTCGGACACGTCGTGTGCGCGGCGGCGGCAATGGCCTTGACGTCGTGGATCGTGCCGAGGATGTTGCTGCAGTGCGTGAGGGCGATGAGCCGCGTCCGGCTGGACAGCAGGCCGCGCAGATTCTCGGCCGTCAGCTTGGGCGACGACGACGACGACGCCGACGCCTCTTTGCCGTGCCACCATTTGATGGTGAGGCGACGCAGCTCCGCGATCTGGATCCACGGGGAGATGTTGGCCTCGTGGTCCACCGCCGAGACGATGACCTCGTCGCCCGGCTGGAAGCTGAGCGCCTGCGCCAGATTCCTGAGCAGCTGTGTCGCCGAGGCCCCGAATGCTAACCCACCAGCCCCCCCAAGTTTAGCCTCAAATATCATACAACGACGAAGATAGACAACCCAGAAAAAAAAAAAAAAAGAAGAGGGCCGAGAAATCTCATATTTGTCAAACGTGTTGGAAGGCAGAGCTCGTACCAATTTCGTCGGGAGACGAAGCGTTCACGAAACGGGCCCCGGCGCGGTGCGCCTCGTTGAAGCTCTGTGTCGCGCGGCGGCTAATGTCGTACGAAGCGCCCAATTGCACGTTGAAATTGTTTAGATATTCGCAGATTCTGGCACGTATCTCTATCTGTCAGCTGGGAACAAGACCGATTGGGGGGGCCACGAGAACATCGTGTAGGAAGAAGGGGGTGTTCGCGGATCGTGTTGAGTGAGACCTGCGCATTCGTTGCTGCACCCAGCGTCTGGCTGCCCCCCGCATTATCGAGAAATACACGATCTTGCTGTAGTGCTGGGAACTTGGCCCGGAGAGCCTCGATATCGACGGAAGAAGCCATTTCTGCAACTGGGCCGAGGCGACGCTAAATTTTGTTTTTTTTTTGGGCTCAGACGGACAAGGTCAGGAATGATCATGTTTGTACGGAGCAGATAAGAGGTGAATGGATGACGTGATTTTTTCGTCGGGTGTATCCGGTTCGTGTCATCTCATTGGCACCTTGACCCGCAGTTCGTGACAATCTCGGGCGGTCGGTGCCCATGTAAAATGGATTGGTGTGAATATGCGCACGTTGTGCAACCTGGTTTTTATCTTTTCCGCCCCCTCTCCCGGCGCAAGGGTACAGCCCTGCCGTCAGGAGCATTATTTTCTCTTGAATAGGGCAATTGTAAATGCAAAGACAAGTGGGGAAAGAAAGAGGAGGAGGAAAAGACAGGAAGATGAAAAGCTGTGGCCGGATCTTCCTCATCACGGCATCCCACGCCAGTGATCGTGCAGAATGTGCAATTTGCAGCAGATCAGCTTCGCAACATGCCACTGGCACATTCACCACAAGATCATGGCGTCGTCGCCCGTCCACGCGCCTCTTATTGGAGACTCTTTCTTCTGCGCAGCTGCGCGTCCTGCGACAACGAATGACCAAGGCCACGCAAAGAAGAAAAAGTACCACAGGATCCGGAGCTTCAGAAAAGCTTCGCCTGGCACCTACTGTTCTGTCTTTCTTCTCCTACCGCTTCCTCTTGCCCAGGAAACGTGTATCACCGAGTGCCCACAGCTTTCGTAACTGATCTGCGCCGGCGAGTCTAGTGCTTGCATGGACTCATCTCGGCTCGCAGCCGAGGCAAGATGTGTACGCAGCCTGCTGGACACGATGCATCCCGGAAAGACGTCGAGTCTCTTGACCACCCCGGCTCTGATTATGTTTCGGAGCGAGCTGTGTAGTCACAGTGAAGGACATTGGGAGGGCCGTCCAGTGCCCCAAGGAGCTGCCTTGTGAGGCTGTAGTGATTGTCACCGAAAATTACGCTTCATTCGCGTCATCAGTCAACTTCCGTCAGGTAGAATTTTATTTGCGCCAGGAAACCCCTCGTGACTGTAAAAACGCAAGATTCTGAACCGAAATGAACATTAGCGATGCCCTTTTGAGCACAACATGCAGCTATTCTTCAATATCATTACATCCTCGTCGTCTGCCCAAAGCATCCATCACGTGCGAAAGTGCAAAATACACCATCCTTTACGCCCGGATACCAAGTTCACCCCAGCAAAATTAGAAATTACAAAAGATTTACTGTCCTGGCCTGGCCGTGCACATTCCGCCCCTTCTGGCGCGGGTCATCAACAACCCTTGCGGGCGTTGAGCTGCCCACGAGCCGCGCCAGGAAGCGCAAGACTGCTGTGCACATCGGTGAAGAAGCCCGAGGGGTTCTGCTCAATCTGTCTGACGTGGAAGCCCTCGCCGGTGTCCCTGTTGTTGGCCATGATGCCAGTCGTGAACGGACCGCGCAAGCATCCGAGGCTGGTGCGGCGACCACCCTCAGGTCCCTCAGGGTTGGGGAATGCGATTCTGCCGGAAGCATCAGCACAAGTGACTCGTTATCAAAGCTGCGTCTAATCAAGACCTACCTCGGAGGACCGGCCCTTCCAGCGGGCCCTTCGTGGATGTGCGTCGCAGTCCTTGCGGGCGAAGAATATTGGCCGGTGAAGCCGTCCAGGGTGAGGTTGTAGCAGATGACATTCTCGTGGGAGTTGATGCCGTATTGGAACAAGCCATGCGTTCCCGCCAGTCCGCCCGTTGGCTGGTTGTTGTTGTCCACGACGTTCTTTGGCTCAATCTGAACGCTGAATGTCGACGTGAAGTGGAAGGGCGAGCCAGATTTGCCCCCAAAGGCAATCTTGACCAGAGGCGAGGCGCTGGCGGTGGCAGCAGCGAGGCTGAGAAGCAGGGCTGATGCTTTCATCTTGTAGAAAGGGGAAAAGGGCGAAATACTTGGGAGTAGAAGAGACTGATGAGATGATTTGACTGTTGATGTGGAGGATGATTGTGCTGTGCTGCGGTTGATACTTGCAAAGAAATATTCAACGATTGCGAGCAGAAACCCTTCATATTTATAATTGAGACCAATGCTTCACGTCATCTCTGGACCCTGCGTGCGAGCGCGCGATCGTACATGTGCTTTTGCTTCAAGCGGTTCGCAATCCTTGGCAGCTCAGCCAAACAAGCCTCCGGTCCAGACACTATTCGCACACAGCCCAGCAAGCGCCGACACGAACCCTTCGATGTAAGCTGGGCATGATATCATGGCCCATCGGATTAGGAAAAAAAAAAAAAAACCATTGCACGCGGCTCGTGAGCCTCGCCGCTGCCAAGCGGAGCGGCTGGCTTGGCTGTCTTCAAGAGGCCTGGCCGGACGACTTGGCACCCGCCCTCGGCGTCAATATTTGGTGCCTTTTTTTTCTCGTTTTGTTTTTGTCATTATAGGAATTACTCACGAACAGGTGGCGCAAATGTCACGGGACGTTTTGGTTCGGATGAGCAGCTTTCCCTGTGTGCTGGGCGCAGCTTGCTTGTTGTGTGCCCATAAATAGAGCAAGCTGCACGGGCAACAACAGTGGTATTCGAACGATTGAAGACGAAGAAGCTGAGGCGGCTGTGTGGCCCCCCCCTGCGGTGCGGATGCGGGGAGGATGGGTGGGTGGAGAGAAACATCCATCAGCCCCCCCAAGTCAAAAAAAGTGAAGAGCCAAGAGCCAAGATCTGTCAGCCCGCGGAGTATTGAGAAGCCGGCCGGTAAGTGGCGGCGGAAACGCTACCGTCCGGAGGGGGGGAGGGAGCAGCTGCGAGCTTCTGGCAACATGAGAAGAGAAGCTCGATTGAGGCTGAGCTGGGAAGCCAAGGAACGACTAGCCGTTTTCGACCCATCTCAAGTGTGCTGCTGGGCTGTGAGTATGCCGCGCGCGCGGGGGACAAGGGCGCTCGAGCCAAGATGCCTCTGGGGTGGGCAAGTACGGACGAGATACATGAGATGATGCCGGTGGCTTTCGGCCACTGTTGCGGTGACACACGTGCCTGTATGCGCACAAGTGATGGCCGGCCGGTGTCTTCGGGTGGACAAACGAAGGATTGCGTTTCGTTTCGCAGTGTTTGCCCGCCGAGACGCCGGTCGCGGTCTCGCGGACGAACGGCAAGCGTGGCGGGCGGGGGGTTGAGCTCAATTCATTCTGGAAGCTTTCAGGCTAGCGCCCATTCACTGCCAAGCTGTTTGGTCGCCACCAAACTAAGTACACGATGAGGTCAGGGCA
>JAPFUF010001444.1:0-22805 GCA_030780645.1 Aschersonia sp. MBC 508 | reverse complement strand
ACCAATGGGGACCTAACGGGCTTCGCTGCGGTTGCCGTAAAGGGGTGAGAGGCTGGCGGGGATGAATGAGAGAGTCCCTTCAGGACTGGCCCCGCCAGTCGCTGTTTGCACTTTTCAGTCGCTGTTTAGGGGGGAGGCGCAGCACTGCCTGCCATAATCCCAGCGGCCTGCAACCATGTTGCTCAACCAAAATTTAGAAGAAAGGCGAACGGAACCTTGCAATTCGCCAATCACGCAGCTCATGGCAGAGGAAAACTGGGGGGGGGGACCAGTAGCCAAATGAGAAGCGGCGCCGGCCGGGGGAGAGCACCTAGACGCGGACGGGTCATTCTTTGATTGAATCCTGTCCTGTCCTAGGGATGCAACTAGCGACAGTTATTCGACGGGCAGCAAAAGGGGCGGGGAGAAAGAACCGACCGACCCAAAGTACTTCTACCCCTCGCTTTGAAATAGGAGGCCTGTTGCCTGCCTGCTTTCACTGCAGTTCAATTCCACATCGCCACGCTGCTTGTGCTACCGACCGCTTGCGAAGTACCTCAGACCGCTGCCCCCACGTGCACCGTTCGACCTGCGTGCCAGCACTACCGACCGGCAGTGACAGCTACAGCAGCAGCAGAGGCGGCCGGAGCGGCGCCCAAGTAAGGTCAAGTAAGTAGCTTCGCACAGCTCGGCGCGCGCGTGTGCGGTCTGGTTTGGCCTGGTATTGGTCTGGTCTGGTCTGGTCCGGTACAAAAACCTACCTCCGTCCCGCCTTCCCCCCACCGCCTCTTTCCGCCTGCCCTGCGCCAGCAGCCCATTTCGTCGATGATGTCTGGCCGAGACAACCAGACGCTGCCTCTTTATGAACGAGAGCGCCTGTCATCGAGCGGCGACGACTCCAACATGGTCCCCAACACCAGTGAGTTTCCGGTCTCTCCCCTTGCCTGCTGCCCTCAGCCGGCCACAGCGTGCGAGCTACCCTGTCTCCGACATGGTCCCCCGAGTGGCGCACGCGCGAGCGCCGGGGCCGCGACGGCACGAAGATGCACAACAGCTCCCCCCCGCCCGTCCATGAGGACTGCTGCTGCCCTGGTCTGGAGCTTCGCCAATCCCGCTGACTGACGGCTCGTTGTGTTTCTAGAAAAGGCCGCGGCTGAATGCATCTCGGACGATGCACTCATCCACCTCAAGTCGTACAAGTACTCGAGCGTCGACAAGTCGCCCGTGTCGAAATATATCCTGGGGCCATGGGTGCGTGAGGAGCTCTTTTTCTCTGTGAGGGACGGTGGTGGTGGCGGTGGCAGTGTCATGCCCACCTCCCTGGTCGCAATGTGACGCCAATGGCCAGCAAACATGCCGAATGACCTGTCTGACGTCTCTGCCCCTACAGTGGAATGCCTTCGTCAACGTCCTGCCGCTATGGATCGCTCCGAACATGGTCACCCTGCTTGGGTTCTTCTTCATTCTGGCAAACGTCGGCCTGCTGGTGATATTCATGCCCGATATGGTGGGACCTGTACGTCCATCTCTCTCCCTCCTTGCGCCCGCGTCCTCGGCTCCTCACATGTGGCTGCCTTCTTAGGGACCATCTTGGCTATATTTCAGCTTTGCGTTCGGCCTGTTCATGTATCAGACCATGGACAACGTGGACGGAAAGCAGGCGAGGCGGACCGGCACATCGAGCGGACTCGGCGAGCTGTTCGACCACGGCATCGATTCGCTCAACTGCACACTGGCGAGCCTGCTCGAGACGGCAGCTATGGGCCTGGGGACAACAAATCTGGGCATCTTCACCGCCCTTTGCCCCTGCCTGGCCATGTTCTTCTCGACGTGGGAAACCTACCACACCCACACGCTCTACCTTGGTGTCATCAATGGCCCAACCGAGGGTTTACTCATCGCGTGCGGCATCATGGTGGCTTCCGGCATCTGGGGACCCCACATCTGGACGTTACCCTTGGCTAATGCCTTCGATGGCAGTTTGCCCGGCCTAGCTGCCTTGCTTGGCCAGACGTCATTTCGAGATATCTGGGTTGGCCTCATTCTGGGCTCTCTGCTGATTGCCCATGTGCCCTTCTGCCTGTACAATGTTGCGTTGGCGCGGCAAAAGCAGGGCCTCCCCGTCCTGCCAGTCTTTGCCGAATGGACGCCCATGGCGGTCTTCACCCTCGGCGTCGGAGCCTGGGTATACTCGCCGTATAGCACTTTGATGAAGAACAACCACCTGGTTCTGTTCTGCCTTACCATGTCGTTTGTCTTTGGCCGACTGACCACTAAGATGATTCTCGCCCATCTGACGCGCCAACCATTCCCCTACTGGACCGTCATGCTTGCGCCCCTCGTCGGTGGCGCGTTCCTCGGCAACCTCCCCGTCTTCGGCCTTCCCCGGCTGAACCCGACGCTGGAGCTGTGCTATCTCTACGCGTACTTTATATTCTCCGTTGTCGTATATTTCCGCTGGGCGTACATTGTCATCACTGCCATCTGCGACTTTCTCGGGATCAATGCCCTCACGATCCCCAAGGAAAAGCAGATTGCGAACAAACAAGCTCGGGATGCGACTAAGTTGCACTAAGGTGTCACATGACGACTGATCCTCCGAGCATGAGAACATGATGATGCGACGGCCTGAGCATGATACGGAGCATGGGAGTGCGGGGAGGTATATGGCTGCTTTTCTCTTTTTTCTCGTGATGCAGTGGGACAAGTTGGTTATGGATCTTCCCCCGGGTGACATTGTAGACATCGATCGGGCTCCAGCAGTCCATTTTTTGATCCCATAATGAAGATAGGAAAGAAAGAGGAAGATGGGAAGAGCAGACACAGAGACGCAGATAGAGAGCGACAGCTAGGGATGGTAATTCCCGCTCAGCGTTCGGCCTACGTGCTCGCCAAGCGTTCCTTTTTCTATTCGTCTATCTTGATGCTCACGGCTTATTCGTGGGGGAAGTTGTGGATCTCGCCGCTTTTTCTTCCTCACTCCCGGCTGCTTTGCTTTTCCTGTTCGCGCATCTCAGGGCGGCAGCAGATAGCACTGGCTTTGGGTGGAGAGTCACTATGCTGAGATGATCCGAATGACAAAAGCGCACATATTTAGTTGGCACACACTGCCTTCGCCGTCACATAGATGATCTAGGTACTAGGTAGTCATGAAATTCTTCATCGTCTAGACACGACTTAATGCTTATAAGTATAAGTGTATGTATCTCGTCGCTTCTTTTTATTCATCCTCCTTACTTTCACTCATTACAGTCTTGGTTCATTATGTTGGAAAGTTATTGCAGACTCTCAATCACAAGAGCAGAGGCGCCGCCACCGCCATTGCAGATACCAGCGCAACCAATCTTGGCGCCCTTCTCCTTGAGTACCGAAGTCAGGGTGGTGACGATGCGGGCCCCAGAGCAGCCGAGCGGGTGGCCAATGGCGACAGAGCCACCAAATACATTAACCTTGTCGGCATCGAGGCTGAGGATCTTCATGTTGGCGAGAGCGACGACGGAAAAGGCCTCGTTGATTTCGTAAAAGTCCACGTCCTTGTCCGTGAGACCAGCGTGCTTGATGGCCTTGGGGATGGCGAGCGAGGGCGCGACGGTGAAGCGTTCGGGCTCCCGCTCGGCGTCGCCCCATCCGAGGATCTTGGCGATAGGCTTAACGCCGAGCTCCTTGACCTTGGCTTCGGACATGAGCACCACGGCGGCGGCACCGTCATTGATGGGCGCCGCGTTCGGCGCCGTTACGGACCCGTCGGGCTTGAAGGCGGGACGCATGGCCTTGAGCTTGTCGACGTTGAGATTCTTGACCTCGTCGTCGCGGTCGATCTTGACGGCAGGCTTACCGCGGCCACCGCTGACTTCGACGGGCACAATCTCCTTGAAGAGACCGGCCTCGGTCGCAGCCTGCGCCTTCTGGTACGACTTGATGGCGTACTCGTCTTGCGCCTCACGCGTCAATTCGTGGTCCGATGCGCAGAGCTCGCCCTGCAGACCCATGTGCTCCTTCTTGTAGGCGTCCGTCAGTCCGTCCTTAAGAACGCCGTCGATGAGGGTCTGGTCGCCATACTTGGCGCCACTTCGGAGGGTTGGCAGGTAGTGCGGCGTGTTGGACATGGACTCGGTGCCGCCGGCGACGACGACCGACGAGGTGCCCAGCATGATGTTCTGTGCGCCAAGAATAATGGCCTTGAGTCCGGATGCGCACACCTTGTTGACCGTCGTGGAAATCGTGCTGTTGGGAAGGCCAGCGCCTATGGCGCACTGCCGCGCAGGAGCCTGTCCTAGACTATAGATTTGGTCAGAAAAGAGGGCATCTACAAGATTGAACAATGAAACACGTACCCAGCCGAAAGGACATTGCCAAAGTAAACCTCTTCCACGTCCTCAGGCTTGATGCCGGCGCGCTCAACGGCACCTGGACCAACGGATCAGCCAGTAGTTGTAGACAAACAGACGGTGGAATGTACCTTTAATGGCGGTAGACCCAAGCTGGACAGCACTCAAGCTAGACAGCGAGCTGTTCAGGAGATCAATCAGTCAGATTTTGTTTTTGTTGTTTTCGACGGTGCCCCTCAGTCGGAGCAATGTCGGCGACCGGACCTTACCCAAGGAAAGAACCAATGGGAGTCCTCGCAGCGGACACGATGTAGACGGGTGGAAGATTGGACATGTTGGCGAATGAGATCTATGCGAGATGGTCTTGTACGGAGGCGCAGGTGGGAGGAAAGGAAAGTCTGACAGGAGGGAGGGAGGGAAGGAAGGCGACAGAAAGCCCGTGGTCAAATACCTTCCCTACCGACCGTTGGTGGGGGAAAAAGGACCAGCATTATCATTGATATGAGCAAATCTGCCGTCTACAATCAACAGGCATGCGGCAGGCGGCGGGAAGCGGAAGGGCGGGGTGGGGCTTAGGGGCGCACCACCTCAACAACGTTGAAGAAAGCTGAGTGGTTTGCATGCGAAGATGGACTCCCTCATGACGTGGGTGGATCATGTCGTGCTCCTTTGATAATGAGTCCAGATGTGGTTGAGGCTCTTGCTCCGCGACCATTGCTCCGATCGATGCCAACAAAGCGGCCGAGTCCTCCTTATTAGCCAGGCACACCCGTCTGGCCCCTCCCCCCACATTGGCTCGATCTTCTATCAGCAGCGCCGCAGGGGAAGTCTGGTCATGATCACAGCCCGTCCGTCTCTGACCTCTGACTTGCCTGGCCTCGTTCGAGGGCAATGCATGATTCGCTCGCGGGCGCGCCTCTGAGAATGGAGCGGCTGTCTGATAAGTCGAGCGGCTGAGCATGGTGCAGGCCGTGACGTGGGATTTCGAAAGGGCCTGCACTGCGACAACCGTGCGTCCCATCTCAATCAGGCCATGGTGGCTGCTGAGAGACAGCTGAGCTGCATGCATGCTCGCATCTGGTATAAGATCTCATAAACAGACGAAATGGGAGGAGGAGGATTGGAAGTGGATGCCTGCCGTGGGATCGCCCAAGGGGATCTTGCTAGCAGCGAGCACTCTTGGCTGGCAGCTCCAAGCCATCCTTCCGACCCACCCACGGTATGCAGCTGTAGCTGCAGCTCAGCAAGCAAGCAAGATAAAGTAAGATCCAGCGCACGTGACGCGCGCCGCCGGAGCTTGTCGCATAGAGGGTAAAAAAAAAAAAGATGCTGGCGCCAGCCCTTGTTCAATTGCCCAGCGCCGACGACTACTTTACTGCGAATAGTAGCAGTTAGGCAGGCTGCGAAATGGATGACCTGTACGATGAGTAAGTCGTCGATCCTGCTGCCCAGGGGCTTGACTTTCGTCAAGTCATCAACTCAGGTTGCTAATCGCACATCGTAGATTCGGAAACTTCATCGGCGAGGAGGTCGAATCCGAGCAAGCCTCCGAGGCGGGTGTAGATGCCGGCGACTACGCGTACGATGATGCTGCAGGGGGCTACGAGGAGGATGCGGGCGAGGAGGTTATGGAGGTCGACGGTACTCACGTCTCACAGCTCTGATTCCCTGACCATGGACTGACATGCGATGCGCCACAGATGGACCCTCGAATGCCGTTATCCTTCACGAGGACAAGCAGTACTATCCCACAGCTCAGCAGATATACGGTGAAGATGTCGACACACGCGTCGAAGAGGAGGATGCCCAATCCCTCACGCAGCCCATTATCGCCCCCATTGAGCACAAGAAATTCAACATTGAGGAGACCGACCTGCCGCCAGTCTTCTTCGAACGGGAGTTCATGATGGACCTTTTGAATTACCCGGAGCACATACGTAATGTTGCGCTGGCTGGCCACCTCCATCATGGCAAGACGTCCTTCATGGATATGTTGGTCATGGAAACACACGACATCGCCGAAAAGCTGGATAAGCGGAGCGGACGGAAACGTGATGAAAAACTACGATATACCGACGTCCACACCTTGGAGCGAGAACGAGGGATCTCCATCAAATCGGCTCCTATGAGTCTTGTCTTGCAAGATAGCAAGGGCAAGTCACATCTCGTTAATGTCGTTGATACGCCTGGGCACGTCAACTTTGTCGACGAAGTTGCGGCTACGTTTCGTCTTGTAGATGGAGTGTGCTTGGTGGTAGATATTGTGGAGGGTGTGCAAGTCAATGCTGAGCAAATCATCAAGCACGCCGCATTGGAAGACATTCCGTTGACGATTATAATCAACAAGATGGATCGACTGATATTGGAATTGAAGCTACCACCCAAGGATGCGTACTTCAAGCTCAAGCATGTCATTGAAGAGGTGAACACCGTCATTGCCAAAACAGACCCCTTGAAAGCCGCTGCAAAGCGCGTCAGTCCCGAAAAAGGCAATGTCTTGTTCGCCTGCACCGACCTTGGCTGGTGCTTTACCTTGCCCTCATTCGCCAAAATGTACACCGACACATATGGCGACATCAACGCGGATGAGTTCGCCAGAAGATTATGGGGTGATGTTTACTACAACCCCAGAAAGCGGTCCTTTACGCGGAAACCTGTGGAAGAACGTGCCAGTCGATCATTTGTTCATTTCATTCTCGAACCAATCTACAAGCTCTTCACACACTCAATTAGCGACAGCGCTGAAGAATTGAGGCCAGTCTTAGCGTCCTTGGGAATCCAGCTGAAACCAGCCCAATACAAGATGGATGCAAAAGACATTTTGAAGGCCGTCTGCGCGCAATTCTTCGGCCCGTCGACAGGATTTGTGGATATGATCTCCCGCCACATCCCGTCACCAGTCGAAGGCAATCAAAGACTCCTGGAGCGGCACTATAGCGGACCTCTTGATACAAAAGTCGCCACATCAATGAAGACGTGTGATCAAGATGGCCCGCTTATCATCCATATCACCAAGCTCTTCAATACCTCAGACGCCAAGAGCTTCTATTCGTTCGGCCGCGTTCTCAGTGGCACGGCGAGGCCGGGCATGCCGGTACGCGTCCTTGGGGAAGGCTACTCATTAGATGACGAGGAGGATATGACGATGGCTACCATAAACGAGGTATTCGTCGGCGAAACACGATACAACCTATCTACTGACGGTGTTCCTGCGGGTGGCTTGGTGTTGCTCACCGGTATCGACAACTCAATCGTGAAGTCAGCGACGATCGTAGCACCAAGGTTTGAGGACGAGGAAGACGCGTACATTTTCAGACCCGTGACGCACTTTACCGAGTCAGTCTTCAAGGTTGCCGTCGAACCGATCAAGCCATCAGAGCTGCCAAAAATGTTGGACGGCCTGCGCAAAGTCCAAAAATCGTACCCTCTATTCGACACCAAAGTGGAGGAGTCCGGCGAGCACATCATTCTGGGGACCGGTGAGCTATACATGGACTGCGTTCTGCATGATCTGAGGCGGCTTTACGCGGACATGGACATTAAGGTGTCTGACCCCGTTACTCGATTCTGCGAGACGGTGGTCGAGACATCAGCCACGAAATGTTACGCCATCACGCCAAACAAGAAGAACAAGATCACCATGGTGGCAGAGCAGCTGGAAAAGGGCATTTCCACCGACATCGAGACAGGTGCGGTCAAGATTCGGGACCCGGTTCGGAAAACGGCAAAGTTCTTCGAGGAAAACCACGGGTGGGACAAGCTGGCCGCCCGGAGCATCTGGGCCTTTGGGCCGGATGAGATGGGACCCAACATTCTGCAAGATGACACCCTGCCCACCGAGGTAAGCCCGGCACGCGTCCCAATCAGTCCTCGAAGTTCCTTGTCTCACGCTGTATGCAGGTCGACAAGAAATTGCTCAACACGGTCAAGGAATCCATCCGGCAAGGGTTCAGCTGGGCAACCAGAGAAGGTCCTCTGTGCGAAGAACGTGAGCTTCTCCACTTTCCCAATTGCACATGCTTCGACAGCTAACTGACAGCTTCTCAGCTATCCGCAACACCAAATTCAAGGTGACGGACATAACACTGGCAAACGAGGCCATTTACCGGGGCGGTGGTCAGATCATTCCCACCTCGCGCCGAGCGTGCTACTCGTCGTTCTTGATGGCATCGCCGCGTCTGATGGAACCGGTCTACGCCGTCTCCGTGACGGTCCCGTCGGATACACAGTCGGAGATATATAACGTATTGTCTCGGCGCCGCGGTCACGTCTTGTCGGACGGGCCCGTGGCGGGCACTCCGCTCTACCGCGTCGACGGCCTCATCCCCGTCATTGACAGCTTCGGCTTCGAGACGGACCTCCGGATCAAGACGCAGGGCGACGCCATGGTCCACCTCGTCTTTGACAATTGGAGCATCGTGCCCGGCGACCCGCTGGACCGCGACCAGATCCTCCGCCCCCTGCAGCCTGCGTCCGCGCAAGCCCTCGCCCGCGACTTTGTGCTGAAGACGAGAAGGAGGAAGGGCCTGAGCGAAGACGTCAGCGTCAAGACATTCTTGGAGCCTGAGTTCTACCAGAGTCTGATGGAGACTGGCATACTGGGAGACGCATGAACGGTGTGCGTGGAATGCGGGATTAGCTGGTACTGTGAGATTGGGCTCACGGCGTGTTTTTTATGGTGTATGATCAAGCTGCATGTGGCGGGAGTACGGAAATCACCCTCATATATTTTTTCTTTCCTATTTCGGCCAAATGACGAAAACTTCCTCATACCGCTGTTGCAAGCCCAGCGGCCGCTGTTTGCCTCTGTTCACACTCTCTTACTATGAGATTGGGCTCACGGCGTTTTTTATATGGTGTATGATCAAGCTGCATGTGGCTGGACTACGGAAATCACCCTCATATTTTTTTTTCCTATTTTGGCAAAATGACGAAAACTTCCTCATAGGGCCGTTGCAAGTCCAGCGGCCGCTTTTTCTGCCTCTGTTCACATTCTCTCCAGGTATACGTGCGCGAAACTCGGACACAACGATTGTTGTTCCCCTGTACTGCTGTGTGTGTCGTCTCTGCCAAGTGTCGCTTCGCTTTCGCAGGATACTGCGTTTCTATCAGGCATCACATGTCCATCTGACCGGCGCAACTTGGTGACTGTCCTGCACGCGGGTACCGTCATATTGAGACAACATGGTCTTGGTAATATGCCCACTGCGATTGACACGAGTAGCGTGGCATGTAAGAAACATTCATGCATGCGGGCTCCTTGCCACATCACACCCCGTCACGGTCTGTGGATGGTATGAACTGGTGATGGGGAGTGCATGAATAGGCTCTGTCAGATGCGGTGATGACATCGAGAGTGGCGGTTGATGAATGCAGCGCCAGGCCCTGGCCATTTAATAATATCAAAGTGCAACGCCATTGGTCATTACGAACGGATATTGGGAGACAACACGTGATAGGACGTTGGTTCACAAGCGATGATTGGGTCTGGCTGCTGTGACAAGACTCATGACGTGACCTGGATAGTATGTGGTTATCCGCCGTGAATAGTTAGTTCTGCGAATTGCGCACGCCTACAAAGGTTGCAAAGACGAGACTCATGCGTAGCTCAAGCCTCTGGCAATTTAGATGACCGGGCTTCATTTCCCAAATACGCGCTCTCCTTCTGGTTGTTCATGGCGTCTTCCTGCCTGTCGGCCTTGCGAAACGTCAGGTAGAATCCGATTCCGCCGATCATGGCCACCACGGCTACTGATCCGTAGTTCCAAACAAGAAGAGGGTCCTCAGACAAGCCCACAAGCGCCTGGCCGAGAGCAGAGGATACAGCCGAGGTAAGCAGCGCGATGGCCTGGACCGTAGACTTCATATTCTGCGGAGCCTTTGTGTATGCATACCTGTGACGAAGAAAGTCAACAATGACGATGGTCACAAGGGCAAAGACAAAACTGACTCAAGTTTGGTGATAGATGCTAGCACCTCAGACATGCCGATCAGGCCGTAGGGAAAGACCTGAACCCAGACGGAGATGGGTGCAGTGCAGTCTTTGCGGCCAGCCTTGGTCAACGCGTTGATGTCGTCGCCGCAGCTGGACAATTTGTAAATGTATGCTTGAATGACGCAGGCAGATACCATGGAAAACGAGCTAAGCACGAAACCGGCCGTGATCTTCTTGATGGGAGAGGGAAAGATGCCGCATTTACGAAGTAGAGGATATATGGCGAAATCCATGATGGGTATGACGACGACGATAAAGATTGGGTTCAGCTTGGCTACGATGTCGTTGGGCGTCGAGCCAAGAACCATGGTATTGGCCTGAGAGACAAGATTGTTGGTCATTTGGTTGTAGGCCAGCCAGTACAGCGGATACCACAAGAAGACCTTGCAGGCGACAACGCCACGCCGGACCTCATCTACCCACTCGTCATCGAAAGACATCCAGGCGGGAAGAGTCTCGTTGCGGCTTCGGAAGCTGCTTGGTTTGACGCGCTCCCAGAACTCGGCATCTCGAAAGCCGTGACTCCTCTTGTATGCGAGCCGAAGCAGTTTCCAGGCTTTGCCCGTGACGGATCCTGTCGGAGGGGATAGCTTGTACGTCTTTTTGAAATACCACAGTACGATGGGACAGAGGAGGTAGCAGATGGTCGGCAACGTGAATGACAACCAAAAGCCGACAAAATGCTCCGAGTAGACCATGGCGAGGGACCCCGTGATGGATCCCAAGTTGATCAAAAAGTAAAAGTATAGGTAAATGCGGGCGGTGGTCACGGCCGGGTCAACGATCTCTCTGCCACCAGATCGATTGTTAGTGCGAACATAGGCCTTGGCGTCCTTGTACTGCTCAGCAATCAGCGGCGAGATATTCGACTTGAAGCCGCCCGTGCCAACCCCCATGACGACCAACCCAACGGCGAATACTGCAATCGATGCATTTGGATGTACGATGACGGCAGGAACGGCGGAAATAACAAGGATGACGTGCCCGATGATGGCGACAACGTTGGAGTACTGGATTGTCAAGTAGCGACCCCAGTACTGATCGGCTAGATACGCCCCAAACAAGGGTGTGAAGTACGACCAGAAGGCATTGAAAGTCGTCAGGCCTGTGGATGCGCGCTGGCCCATGCCGAGGGCTCCCGACCCCGGCTTCTTGAGGTGCCCTGCTCCAGTGGTCGAGCCAGGCGGTAGGCCTTTCTGGATGAAATTGACGACTTCAGGAGCAGCAGCGGGCCAGTTAGCCTACGTCGCGATGGTGCAGTTCGGGGAGAAGAAGAAGGGAAGAGAGAAAACTTGCACACTGCACTGGTGCCGTAGTACGAGAAGCGCTCGACAAACTCGACGAAAGCCACCGTCCATGCCGTCCAAGGGATAGAACCGGCCACTCGAGGAAGAGTCTGCCACTCCTCATCCGTGGGGAACGGGCGTGAGGAATTGTCGTCGTTCCCACCACTGGCATCATGGCTCGGTATCGGCTCAATCGCGATTTCCAGACTTGTCTTGGCGGTCGTCATTATTCTCTCGCTTCCCGCAAAGCGGTACTAACAGTTCGTCAGATGTCCACGAGTAGCCGTTTCCAAAGTCTAGTTGACTTGTCATTCTTGCTACGCAGCAGACAGGGCAATAATTTAACCTAACCTCTGAGTGTGATGGGGTAAGCTGCGAGCAACGGCACTGCACACCGGTTCACTGTCTCCCCGCTGGACGGCGAGCACACCATCGCTGACATGGCTAAAGAAATGAAAAAAGTTCCAGAACCTGACCCTAGCCGCGGGCGTCCGGGCCTGACTGTGCGATAAACGATGGAAGCAAGGGTACGGCGTGTAGACTAGCGAGTCGAGCGCGAGCTTGTGGCTGTGGGGGGAGAGAGAGGTATGATGGATGGTGCCCGATACCTTCCCGAAAAGGCAATTGAGCAGAGCTGTTCAGCGCTGCCAAGAGGCTTGGCGGTTCGTGCGATATCGTCAGCAGACTGAATGGGTGGGTGGGAGACATGCATGCGTGGGCTCTTTTGGGCCGCCGCAGGTGAGCGACGCGGGGAGGGGCGGCGAAGCTTATCTCCGGAGCCTGCTTGTCTGATTGATAGCGCAAAGCAAGGCCAGCAGCAGCCGCCAACAGCTGTGCTTACGGTTGGCTTCTTGATCGCGGACCGCTGCTCTTATCAATACGCCTGGTTTGGCCGAATATGTCTCAGTTCAACTCCGGCCCACTGGATGCAAGCCAGACGATGTCACGTCTTGTGCCTGCCGTCAGCACGGGAAACGGCGCGTAAGGGATCCAACCAGAGAGCAAAAATCTCTGCGTCTACTCAAGGATGATTTGATGGGACACTCGTGGGTCTGAGGAATCACGCGAGTGTTTGTTTTCCAGTACGCTCCAAGGTATCTACCTCAGTTGAGGCTTTGCTTGTACTCGCTGCAAGGCAAGGAGAGGGCTTCCTTGTTCAACCGGTCTTTCTCAAGTCCTCGGTGATCTTTGATCTTCGCTCCTGCTCGCCCCAAACAGGTTTCTCGCAGACGCAATGGGTGGAATTCCTGGACGGGCCATCTAGTGGCGGGCCGTCCTGTCTTGTTCTTAGATGGATTGAACGTCAGCATAGCTGTGCTGCGTGAATTGTGAGACGATGAAAAAGCTGCAATAAGGTCAGCGCGACTGTATCAGCGGTACACCGCAGAGATCGTGTGGGGAAATTTACGGCAGCATTGGTGGCCATGCACGACCAGGAGTCCGCCGAGAAGCATTTGTATGTTAGAACAAGGACTCGGCCACGATACAAGTCACAAGTGGGTCAAAATTCGGAATTATCCTGATGAGATGTTGACAGCAAGACAATCAATCGCACGCCGACTTGCAAGATGCTAACAGCAAGACAATCGCACGCCGGACTGGTATCAGGGGAAAGCCTGAAGACGGGATTTCGAGATCTGATCGCGACACTACGTGCTATGGAAACGGACCGGACAAAAGTGACATGATTGGAGCGAAGGGATGCATAATCCAAATTTTTGCCAGTGCCATGAGATCTATCAGATGCAGTCTGAAAACTCATAACAAATTCAGCGCGGATAGGGATAGGCCTTTACTGTCAAAAATCTGCCGCCCAATACGGCCATCGCAGGAGTATTGCCCTTTTGCATTTCCAGGCAGCACCGAGTCGAAATCGCTGTGGTGACATATTCCATGGGCCTCTATTCGCGGACTGCTCACATACAGGTTTAGACTGACATGTGTCAATATTATTCATCAAGTATTATTATTCAATTTTGACTTGTCAGAGGGGAGACAAATTGCACATCGCTGAAACTCGTGCAACACATGCAAGTGTCATCACGACAGGAGCCGTACAAGTTCGCCGGACCTTGTTGGTCCACCTTCGCATTTGACTGCTCTTTCGGGTCCCTATGTTAGCAGCACTGCAATTCTGAAATCTGTATGGATTTTCGACTTGTTCAACATTATACCGCATCAGCAGAACGCGCCTCAGCAACGAATTCATCGCTAACGAACCACCAAAGCTCCCATGTTGGACCAAAATATCAACGAGAAGATACGAGCCTAAACACTGAAAAATTGCGAATAAGTTATCATGAGATAGTGATTCGGTGTATCCGTCAGCGGAAGGCCACGACATGTACAATTGACCAGATAGAACATTATTGCTAGTGGTCACGAATGTGATCCTATAGGCACATAATATCGGAAGCCTCCAGTAGCCCCGCTACATTAGCAAGAAATCACAAACCCAGTCTTGCGGGAAAGTAGATTCTCTTGCAATTCCCTCTTTCCAATCTCGTAATTCCCACGACTCGAGTCTCTATTTCGCATTGTAGGTTCAATATGTTTGGTCTGCTGCAAAATTCATAGTGTCTTGACCGTGCAACTTGATCTGCGGCCAAAAGATCGACAGCACCGCAGGTTTCTCGAGGTGCGTCACACGCGTGGCAATTCGGGATGAAATTTTTAGTTGCTGAAAAGCACCGACTGCAACGAAGTCGCGCAAACGTGCCTTCAGCTGGAACGACCATTCGCCCTAACTCTTCGATGGCCATATCGAGGCAATCGTCTCCTGCATGGGCCATGAACCACAACCTAGAGGGACATCGAGGACGCTGACCGTGCCGAAAGGTGAGGCATCCTTGCGCATACCAGGCAGTTATCGATTCAGCTCTTTGCGCAGGCATCGAAGCAGGAGGCGGCAGGAGCAACAAAGGATGCATTGATGATGATCAGCCTCTGCGGGGCTGAGATACCCCGACGCAATCATCATGCCGTTTCTTGTGGCATAAAAGTGATCTCACGATCTCGGTTTCGATTGACACAACGACAGCGACATCGCCTGCGTTGAGGAAGCTTCGTGCTTTGTTTCAATCAGTTGCGTGGCAGCCCGAACTGTGACAGAAATTACGGTGTCGTGAACAGCTGCAGGGTCAGCCTCGAGAGGACACGCGGAAGACACAGCTTCAACGAGCGGCGCGCGGACTGAATCGCACGTTCTCTCAACTGGTGTTCATTCCTGTTTTGAGACGCACAGTTTCTCAGAGAGGCCAGCCATCGGTGTTTCCAACTGAGAAAACAGAGCGCAATTTCGCAGACGTATCTGGCGAATAAGGGAATCTTGAGTCAAGTATAGCCTATGCTTCGCGCTTGCCGCACCATCACGTTTGCCGGGTCCGCAACTCAGACACATGTCTCTAGCATTTTATCCAGGACAGCCCGCAGTGAATCATTCTCAAGAGCAGCAGCAACCCGCTCTTTGTCAGCGAGCTGCTTGTTTACTTGATCATCCTGGCTGTGTGTATTTTCCCTGCAGAGAACATCGACACGATAGTTCGGGGGAAGACATTGCTCTAGACGAACTCTCACGCCAAGTCCAAGGACAGTCGCCAACGAACAATGCGTCACAGTTGGTGTGATTTCAACGCTCACTTGGACAATGGTATTCTCGTCGGGAAAGCCTTCTGCCGGAGATGGGTTGATGTGAATATCATCTATGTTGACAATCGAGAGCTGCCCTAACGAGACTGGGTGCTCTGGATCTGAGATTGTAGAAATGAGATCTATAATGAAAGACGAATTAGGGGAACTGAGATCATTCATCGCAAGTGATGGCGGTGCCAAGCCAGAATGGCAGAACATGGCTAGAAAGCAGGGCATGGAGGAAAGGGAGCCGCTCTGTGGTTACGCTGCGTTCCCTCAGAGCATGTCGCGTTGGCATCAATGGAAAAGGAACCAAGTCCAGGAGAAGCAGTCTCCATCAAAATGCCATCGTCGCAGTCGCGCTGGCAACAGTGGCAATCACTGCTGGCTCGTGAGAGCACGTACCATAGATTTCCTGCTCGTCGATGGGTTCCGCTGCGAAACCATCGTCGCCAAAATCTCCGCCGAGCCACGTAGCATCGACGCCGTCACAAAATGCAGACGAAACAAAGGACGGCTTAGACAAAATGACGCCGTTGTATTTGCAGTCGGGTCCCTTGCGAGGAACTGCTTTTTTCAGGCGAGTTGGCAGCTGCGAGGTGCTCAGAATGGTCGGATTGGCGTTGTCTAGAGCGGCGGGGCTCATACTGGGCGGGTTGGTAGTAACGGCTGTTGGACGAACGTCGTTGACAAAGAGCTGGCACAATTCGTGTCCTGCGAGACTTTTTGCAAGATGCCGCGGGCAGGTGGTTGGCTTGTGCGCAATTTGGGGCGAGGGAGTGCACTGCCTCGGATCATGTTGGTAGCTTCAGGTGTCGGGGAAGAATGCCGGCGACGAGCTCACTGGCTGAGTAATGATCACTAAGTTTTGGGCGCTGCGTGATTGGTGGGACGTGGCCGACTGAGGGGCGGCGGGCAGGGCAGGACGCTGACCGTCGTCCAGCTGCACGTCACAGCCAGCTGAAACGGCTGCCCAACAGAGTACCAGAGCGGCTGAACCACACCAACGCGAAGTTGCAAACCAAAAAGGGCTTGTATGAATGGCCGTTACTTCATCCGCCCGGGGATGATCTTTCCCAAAACTGGAACGTGTCCAGCGTATGCTGCAGCTGACGATGCGGCTCTTGAGCATGCAAAAGAGCCCGCATTCGCCTGCAGTCCTCGTTCCCTGAAGAAAATAGCTAAAATCATCCACCCAGTTCGGTCCGACTTGAAGTAACCTTCTCCATCATTACATGATACTTTGAACACGGTGGATGGTGCACGGTGCTCGGCACGATCCGATAAGTTCCAACCTGCATCGTCGCTCAAAAAAGCCCCCTTTGGGTCGACTAGCGTCTCCGCTGCCCCTACGCTGCTCGTCGCCGTCGCTGTGCTTCTCCCAGCACGTGGCATAAAAATTGCATCCCATGTAGCCGGGGTTCGTCGTCACTCGGGACAGACCATTATAAGGGCTCTGTCCAAGTGCTTGCATGACCTCAGGTAAGCAGATCCCCAGAAGTGGGGGAGAACAAGGAAAAATTATTGGAAGTGAAGGCCTTGATGTCGACTGCCAGGCTCCAGAGACCAACGTTCATCCATGGTGAGTTCCCTCTCGGAGCTGAGGACCTCTGCTATTGTCGAACCCTGCGCCCTTTCATGCTCGATGAATACGAAGACCACTGGATTTGGACTTGCACGTTGCAGCATGCTGGTGCCGGCCACCAACTTATCGAAACCTTCGACTCGTGCCCACATAAATGCAGCACAGCTTTTCACTCCCGGGCGAGCGGGTCAACCGCATGCACTTCTTTTCCCCCAATGTTGGTTGGTTGGTCCAAGCCACTTTGCCGACACCCAAAATGGCGCAGTCAAGACCAGCCCTTGGACAAATTCTGCGCGACTGAGAATTTTCTGGAAGAGACCCCAGTTCGCCTCGTGGCCGATCTGACACCCCTGCTTCCATATCGGCCGATATGGATGCCATGTGCGGAGTAGCCGCTGCGGGCCTCGTCCCGGTCACGAGGGTACAGCATCATGATGTCTTGGAACCGGGCTACGCGAGAGATTTTCGCAGCAGGAATCTGCTCCGTATCGCTGGGTAACATGAAGGACTCCTTTGACGCTGGACGCTGGTCATCTATATCTAGTACCATAATGTCTGTTTCTGCGCGCCAAGCGATATCATCGACGGCTTTTTTCCTGTGGCATCTTTACGTTCACGTCCAGCACACAAACCTTTGTGACCACGCCCTGTGCTCTGCCGACCATCTTCGGATATCACGTCGCACGAGGGTCGCTGTACAACAAATCATTGTCCAATGACAGCGAGTGAATGGTCCCAGTTAGCGACCGCCTACCTACCTAGGCACTCAGTGCAGACAGGGCAAAGTTCTGGTATTCTGACAGGTCATCTGGCCCGTTTAGTGCAATGGGAAGGCCCTGAAGATTGAGACACTGACCTGAGGCGTGCGGCTCTCATCCCGTTCATCCGTACGGTCCGTTGGGGGTGCATGACTGTCTTGTGAGATGTCGCCGGAAACAGCTCCGATTGACCCTGAACCGAGATAGGCCGAATACTGCATAACATGTCGGCTGGTAGAAGCCGAGCAACAAAACCATGTCGATTCGGACGGTGACCGAAGAGCTGAACATGGCTGCTTCGTCTGGACTAATCGATGAAGAAAATCGAAGTTATGTGCTTCAAAAATGCCGCAGGGAACTTTTGAACCAAGACCGGGCTTGCTCCGCGACATCTGAACGGGCTGAAGGACAAGGATTGGCTGGTCGGTGGCGCTTCGCTCCTGGCGAACGGCATGTGACGAAACGAAAAGAGGGGAAAATGGCCATGTTGGTGGCGCGAAAACGTGAGGCAAAATGACAAGCAAAACGGTGACGACGAGCATCACCCATACCGCTACAAACTTCTACCCACTTTGACTGATCTCCTGCCGTCACAGTCCCCGAATCCAGTCAGCCTCATTTACGTGCCGCCTCGCCCGTCGTGAAGATTGCCATTGTCGGGCATATCAGCCGATTTCTGTTGTACAGAGCAAAGGTGACGCACAACCTCTATTTGTGGTATGAAATTGACAACGTCGGCAAGCAACGATGATAGTCCCGGGGGATCCGGCTGTCGTCAAGCTACTCTCGGCCATAAATCGGCGATACGTCCGGGACAGAGGCCACATTCTGAATATACAAAGCCTCTTGACTTCAGCCCATCCATGAAGAACGCAATGCGCAGATCCAACTGGCCATAATTGTACACACACCGTCCGTTTCACTCCACACTTGTAGGCTTCCGTGTTGTTCGACACAGCTCGGAAGCCTGCAAGGCTCCAATCATTGCAAACCTGGCAGTACCATTGGCCTTGGCATGCAGGCTTCAGTGAAGTGCTTGTGTACCACAGACAGAATGTTACCACCCATTCGCGTGTTAGGCTGCGTCATGAACGCCCCCGGCCCACTGCAGCCCCCAGTTCTGAATTCGCCGATGGCCCTGTATATCGCCCTACGTTGGAAAGGTGGCGCACCGCTCGCGTTGTCCGACAACTTTGTCAAGACACATGGGACCGACCACGAACGACATCGCCGCGATCGACCACAATGTAGCTGCAGCCACATAGGAGATCCCGTTGTCATGGCTGCATAACATTTCGATCTGGATATGTACCACGCTCGATGCGCCTATTTCCTTTTATCTGTTTTTTTTTTTTTTCCTTTGGGAGCGCCATCAGAGCCGCAGCTGGAGAATACACTGGGATTTGCGATCCTCAGGACATTGCAGGGGTCTACAGATTCAATTGATAGATGAACGCAATCTCCTCAGGAAGTCGGTGTATCAAACCGAGAGGACATACGGGGGCAGCTTGTCCATCATTCACTCCGTATGTACGCTAAAGCAGTGTGACATCTGCCCGAAAGTATCCAGCTTAAGTACGTTGGGTGCCTGGCCCCTAGTATTGAAGACACAACCCCGGCAGCAGTATTGACGATCTACTTTTCCCTCACCCGGCTCAGGAATTGCCTCTTTAGGTGCCTACTCATTGAGTTCGAAAAAATCGCGGACGTGTGAGGTCGAATGTGCCGGATTGTGCCAGGCCAGGGCGACTACGGGTCGGGACGAAGATAGCGTCTCAAAGACAGAAGCTGACGTGACCCATGCTTGGCTGATAGAATCCCACCGAGACCGAGGAGGCAGTTCAATAGGCGACATGTCGCATTTTGCCATGGCTTGTGCAGAACCGTTGAAGCAATTACAACACGTACTTGCCCGTGGTAAGGAGTCAAAGGTGAGGGAGGCCCTTGACGTCTCCTCCATCTTTTCTGCGCATGCTTCCATGTAGGCACCATCCCCACAAGGAGCCTAGTTTTTGGGACCCCGGCCCCAACAGCTACAACAACCTGGGCCTCTGCGGACGGACCAGACCGTTCTGTCACCGAACTCGTCCTGGCCTTGTCGGCGTTGGACGGACACGGGGGGGTTCGCGGCTTTGACCCTTGTCTGCCCACGCAAGCCGGCAGGCACAGTGATGACATGCTGGGACGATCTGCAGCCGTCGTTTGAAGTAAAACGTGAACCGGCGTCGCTGAACCTTGTCAGCACATCGGAGGTGACGGAGCCATGCTTCGGGCCTCGGGATGTTCATAGAAGACCTGACAGGTTGGGGGCTTTTCGACCTAGAATTTTCCAGAGCCCGTGACTTGCATCTACCCCTTACTTATCGCCATCCTCAGGCAATAGGGGCGTGCGACACGTCTCATCCGGGCTGCCCGCTGCGGATGACGACAGCCTCGGTGGGAAGCAGCCGCAACCGCAGCCACACCCCGGCCAGGGTCACGAAGGCGAGGGGCGGCACGAGTAATAATAAGGTAAGGTACTTAGGAGGTATGCATGTATCGTAGCATGTGGAAGCGGCTCCACCATCACGCTTCCAACGCCACCAGCACTGAGACTGAGACTGAGACTTGGGCAAACCTACGGTAGTTTCCTGGTATGAACTTTTTCATAGTTTTGACAGGTTGCACCAGTCAGACTGCTTAGCCCGTTGCAGAGTTTCAGGCCCTGATAAACCATGGCAGTCAAAGACCTGGTCTCGCCACAAGTTGAAAAGCATGTGCCTAACCTTTGACGCTCGGTTGAAGGCGGCTATAGTGAGGATACAACAACTTTTGATGAAGCAGCGTGTGCCGTGGGAGAGGACACATCCTGATATGTCTGGTCCGGTCGCTTGCGTGTTGCTACAGGAGCTGCCGCTGATTGATAAATTCTCACCTTCAGCTGTCAATACTTCGGGATCCATCAATGCCCCAGAGAAAGCTGTTCAAAACTTTTGGGTGGTAGGGATTCTTTGCCGCCTGCCTAGCGTCCCAAGTCGAACGTCACAGCATCATTGCTTTCTTTCCAGCATCTCACCGGTTGACAAAAAGGCAACCTTCGAAACGGGCGAAGACGCAGTCCAAAATTCGATTCTACCAGGGCTCTGCTCATGTGGCAGCCTCTTGAGTCAATAAGAAGTACAACGCTCGTGGTGGCATCGTTGGTCGTTTCATGGTAAGCTCGCGAAGAACGGGGGCTGGTACGTTTGGGATGCCAATACGAGGTTATTGGTGGTCGAGTGACTGGTGACGTCCTATGTACGGACCGCAAAGAGTAGAAATGCCACTGCTGGCAATGCCAGCGTGCCTGCTCTCCCGTCGATGCGTCGGTCACCCAGCCGTCAGCTTTCGCGCTCTGATTCTCCTGCCACTAGTCGCTAACGAAAAGGACAATCTCCGTCGGCCGACCAAGGATCACCCCTGCGGAGAATCTCGAATTGACAGTATATAGCGGTCCTGATTCGACACTGGCATTCGACCGTCGCAGCTCACAAGACGTTGTCGCCAAGCAAAAGCCGGTATCCGAGTTCTTTGACAGCTCGGCCGCCTGAGGAAAATGGCAGGCGGGTCTGTCCTGCCAGCTACCAGACACAAATACTTTACGTAGCGGCACAGGCTGGGTTACCCCGCGGTACACCCGTCATGGTCACGAGTTAGGTATCTTCCAGTGCCCTGTCGAACTGCCCAGTGCCGGCGGCGCCAGGGGCGTCAGCCTGCTCTTCGCCGAACCCCGCGACCCGAGAGCCAGAATCGCCCGTCACCGCACACGCGCGCACACGCGCTGCGCCTCGGCTTCTGCTGTGAGGCGGAACACCGGCACACACCAGCCAGCAGGGGCCGGCGACATCTGAAACCGCAGGCCTTGCTCCCGGCCGCACAATCATCCTCCAGTGCCATGAGCAATGAGCGGTAGATACCGGCCGCACCACCCATTGCAACACAACCAACTGCCACTATCTACCATCCATGGATGGATGGTGGATGCAACACTGGGAACTTTGGTAAGCCCACAACGCCAACGTTACTGCAGGCCCACCCCGTTTTGGAGAGTGGCAGTGGCAGCATCCCCCGTGGCGGCGCCCACCCACACCCACATGTCTGCAGACACACACACACAAACACACACACACACACACACATCAGACGACGAGCAAGTCGGCGATCCTGGTAGAGCAGTGGCCAACAGGCCTCAACTTCAGCTCCAGGTGGACCAACACGAGCCAAGGCCATGACGGTGGGCCTGTCTACACTCATTCTGGCAATACCACAGCCCTAGAAGGCACTATCAGTCCGGCAAGCAGCGCGACGCGGTGACAGAATCAAGATGGGTTGCCCTCGATCAAGGAATCGAATAGTCTCTCGCTGTCTCCAACCTCGATGAGCAAAGGCCCGAGGCAATGCACGAGGAGCCATGTCAGGGGTGGGAAAAAAAAGGAGGAGGGGCCCAATCACTCCGGATTCCCTGAGCAATCTGAAAAATATTATCCCGCACGAATGGCCAACTCATCCATCTCATCCCCGGCACGACCGAGGTTCAAAATCAGCCCTCCTCTCCAACGGTCAGGAGCGGGCGCCTTTATTCCTCCACCTTTTGATACTGGCCGGGCGCGCGCCTGTCAAGCACTGACAAGACGAAAAAAAAAGGAACGTTTCAAAAGGAAGAAAAAATTATTTTTGGATCGAGGACTCTGTCTGCACAGGGAACATAATAAACCTTATACCCAAAAAGAAAAAAAGAAGAAAAAATAAGAAGACAAAATCACAATCATCAACGTGCTCTCCCACGTCATCTGGCTTCTCATCTCTCGCCACCCTCGCCTTTATTGCTGTCAACTCACATGAAAGGTCCAGAGACTTGGAGCCCGAACATACTACTTATCCTTGTCTACGGCCACCGCCAGCCAAGTGCCGACCCCTGACTCGATCTATTCTGAACCGACCCGTATTCGAACAGTGAAGGGGAGGTGACGACAGTGCGCCCGCAACCGCCAGCTGCACGACAGGGCCGATGCGAACGCCAGCGGCGCACTAGCAACAGGAAGTCCCCGCGCACCCTTTTCCAACTCTGCCCAGAGTCAAAGACGCCATTGCCCCTCCCCTTATTGGCCGCGCCGTCGGCGTGTTTAACCAATCCGCCACACTTCGGTCCTCTGCTTCTCGCCTATGCTCGTTCGACAGTTCTGAGTCCAAAATTTAGAGCTTGGCAAGGAGAGGAAGGAACAGCAG